>PDNB01000014.1:0-129254 GCA_002573585.1 Helicocarpus griseus UAMH5409 | reverse complement strand
CGGATCGACGAGAACAGAATGGGAATACGAATGGATGCGAAGAATGCGTCATGTGGTTATCTAGTTAATCAACAACACAGCTAACGCAAGTAATGTAATGCAATGCGATATGATAATATACAATAATAGAAATTGTTTTGCGGAGCGAAGCGGCGAAATGTGAAAAAAAAAAAAAAAAAAAAAAAAAAATTCAAACTAGATTCGCGGAAAAGGGCGCAAATATTCTGGTTTGCAGACTGTTTAACCAGCTATCCCACTTCCTCTCTAAAACGGAGAATGCTTGAAAGTACCCGGTCGGTCCGTGGAATCCGCTGCGCATTTTGTTCATGCTATTTGAAGCAGTGGATTGAAACTTAGATCCTGGATTTCTTCGGGAGGATCAAAGGTAACCCGGCAGCAGTGGGTAGAGCCGGATGGCAAGGGTTGGCCTCCCTTGCCCTGTCAGGGTAGTAGCATGAGTCATTATGAGGGTTCCTTAACTCTCTGTCTTGTTTCAAGACCTTCATCAGTTAGCTTCCTCAAGACAAGGTGTTGTGATGAAAAGTGTTGTAGTTTCTTCTTTGTTGGCGCCGGTCGTATCCTCTGTTCAATTAAAGGTACAGCTCTTACCCCTCTGTCTGTTTTTTCCGACGTCAATTCTCCTCCTTCCTCTGATAATCTCGGCTCGTTTCAAGCGCGATATTGCTTCGACTGGCTCCGTTCGACGGCAACACAAGTTGGGGAAACGTATACAGTGCCCTGTTTTTGTCTCATCGTCTGACCATACTAATGAAATGCGTATTCAATAACGAACCACAGCATGATCAGTCAAGAACCTAAACGAAGCTGAACGAATTCGTCATCGTCTGCAGGCATGACACAAGGCAGAGATCAAGTAGCGTCCGCTCGTTCGAGAATAGGATCAGAAGTATGCACGCATACCCCCCAGACATATTGGACCGTTAGCTCCAGTTCTGGTTCGGTGTTCCTTGTAGTTGGGGCTCATACAACCTTGGCCGGAGATACCAGCCTCGTTGTAGTTTAGGCTCGGATCTATCGCGGTCCAATTATAGGTCTCGGATGGGAGAAGGGACCAGGATAAGACATCTTTCGATCTGATTGGTTAATTGATGCAGGTAATCGAAAGTGAAGGAGGTTTGTTGGTTTGAGGCTAATATATATAGAGTAAAACCGCTCGCAGAAAACCGTGCATTTAGGTATGAACAAAAAGTAAAGAACGTAAAAGGAGGTTATCCTTATCTTGTTATCCTTATTCGAGGTTCGCTGCTCGTTCGTTACTCCACGATGTTCGACGAATCTTCTCTTTTCGGGAACTTTGTGGGCACCAGTCAGCACCGCCATCAAAGTTGTGAAGATCTTAGCGGATAATTGGCTCATAGCTTTTGACGTTCTTGGAGATCTTCATTTTGAGGGGCATGTGGGGTTGGGCTCTGTAAGCGTCGATGACTTCGGGGTCCTTCTCATCATCCTCAAATGCCTCTCGACAACTTGATATTGTTGACACTTTTTTGTTGATGACCCGCTGGTCAATACCACACCGTTCCAAGCGAGTCATGCAGAGCGGTGGAGAGATATTCAAGTTTGGGAATTGAAAAGTCTGACGGAAGATGGTGTGATGATCATGGGTTAACATGGACATGGATGACTGCGGATATCAGCACTTTGTCGATGTACTATGGCTGGCTGGTTCTGAATTTTTGATATGCAGCACGATAATAATAGCAGCAGATATAAACCGTAGTCTTTTCAATGCTGCTATTCTGCCATATCCATGCTCACGGTTGCAATGGTCTCATGAGCTACATCCGCGAAGCTGAGTGCGTAAACATGTCCTCATTTGGACAGATGTTCTGCTGGTCGAGACAGGGGTGCCATCAGATACCCAATATCAGATACCCAATCACTTCAATACACGAGGCTTCTGTATGCATGGTGTCAGATGCTTCACCTTAGGAGAAAGATAGAAGAGAGATTTGGGATACAAATGAATACTTTATGTAGTCAGGGGAGGTTTCCCAAAGGGGCAAGATAGGGCTTTGGCAACTCCACGTGATCTGCAACGCCGCCCCTCTTTGACGACAACCATCTTCAACTTAACCGCCCAATCGACAACGACAAACCAATAATGGAGCAGCAGACTACTCGGACCTAGCAGTTCGCGAACAGTGATTTGATTACTGAAAACAGCTCTAGAGCTAACTATATGTACAACTAGGCACATGAGAGCCAACAAAGAAGAAACATGCGACCCGCCAGAGGAAGCATGGAGGGAAATGAGAAAAGGGGTTCGTATCCAGCGTTAACACCTCACCCTATACAAAATGAGAAGCAAAGCCCGAGGTCAGTACAACCATCTAGTGTCTACTCAGCACCATTGTAGATCAGCTTGTCAGTGGTGCCGCTGGGGACGCCGCTGACGGCAGAGCTGGCAAGCTCCTTCATGCGGTCGCAGACAGCGCCACCGCTGATTCCCTCAAGGGCAATGAGATAAGCACCGAGGCCGCAGACGTGGGGGGAGGCCATGGAGGTTCCGGAGAGAGTGTCGCTACCACCACCGATGTAGGCAGAGACAATATCGACACCAGGGGCAAAGACATCAACTATAAGTTGGATTGTGAGTTAGTCGTTGAAGAGACTGTCTAACTTCGGCCTTTAGAAGTTGAACTTACCGACTTCACCGTAGTTGGAGAATTCAGCCATGGTGTCGCTGGAGTCAGATGCGCCGACAGTGCAAACAGTTGGTTCAGAAGCGGGGGAGGAGGAACCGGCATCAGTCTATATACCGTGTCAGTAAGGGGTTAAGTTCGCAATAGCTATACGAATATGCTTGGAACTTACACCTTCGTTACCAGCGGCGACAGCGAGGAAGATACCAGCGCTAACAACAGCGGCAGCAGCATCGTTGGTGGCCTGAGAGGCAGAACCACCCAAGCTCATGTTCATGACGCTCTTCTTGGGGTCACCGTTAGAGCTGGCATGTTCGGCAGCCCATTGCATACCCTCAATGACGCCAGAGTTGGATCCGCTTCCCTCGCAGTCAAGCACCTTGACGGCAATCAGGTTGGCCTTCTTGGCAATACCATATTCAGTGCCAGCAACGGTACCAGCAACGTGAGTACCGTGGCCGTTGCAGTCGGTATCCTGCGAATCGGCAGTGTTGTGGCCCCAGGTGGCCCGGCCACCAAAGTCCGAGTGATCAACCTCAATACCAGTATCAACAATGTAGGCAGTGACGCCCTCGCCAGCGGTAGAGTCGTAAACGTAATCAGAGCTGTTGCCGCCTGACTTTGAGGAAACGCGAGGGAGACCCCAGGATGGAGCGTCCGGCTGAGTCTCGAGGGCGGAGATGGTCACAATTCCATCTGGTTCAATGTAGGCAACCTGGGGAGTACATATTAGTCTGTGTCTTCGTGTGAAAGTAGCTGTTCAAAATTTGCGGGCCTCCATACATCTCCGTCGTTGGAAATCTGGGAGACAAGCTCGTTGTCAAAGACTCCAGAGTAGGCTTTGAAGCCGTTGGCAAAGTTGAAGTTCTTCTTGACACCAGCGTTCTGGATGCCCATGCGAGTCGATTGGGAGCTGGTGACCCAGTTACGGTGAGCAGCGAATTTTTCGGCAGTGGTGCCTGGCTTCATCACGACAATATATCCATTGGGAACGACCTGTTGACCAGCAGGGGCTTTAAGCACAGGGGCTGGTGCAGCATCAACGGTAGAAAGCGCCGCCAGGGCGAAGGGAAGAATCTGAGCGAAGAAATGCATCGTGAACTGTGCGTGCTGAGGGCGTCAAAGTGGTATGAGAAAAGAATGTATTGGAGGCTCGGGCTTGCTGTTGGATGATTTTCTCGAAAGACGTGGGTGAGGAAGACTCTTATATAGTTTTCTGTCTGTCAATCTCTGGGGCCTGAGATGACGCTTGTTTTGCTCCGCCTTTGCTGGTGCACTGTTAGGAACTAGATACGACGATGATTTTCGGAAGACCCCAACCAGCGGCTGCCGATAACTAGGGCTAGTGAAGCCGATAGAGCGTTTTGCCAGGTCGCATTGCTAAATCGAAGATCAGTGGCGGGGATGAATATACTGCGTACGGCTCTCTCCGAACTCTTCCAAAAAAGCGACATCTCAACTCGTCCCGCAATCCAAACGAATGCAGTTACATTAATAGAGGAGCCTGCTAAAGAAAACTAGCGGCGTGATTCCGTTCCCCATAACTTTGCAGGGTATATCTGGTGGTTTCAATGTTTGTGCTACAGGGAGAAAACCAGCAGGGTTATCCGGATGACAATTGCGTCTCTACAGGGAGGATGATACCGAACAGCTTCAGCTATTGAATATGCATGAAAGTACGCAAGCACTTGGTAGTCGACCTATCATCCAAGGATTTCGGAGCATTTAGAAGCGGATATCGGCCTGCCTGCTATCACTGCCACCTCCTCCGCGAAACCGCGCCATCAGGTGCTTCCCATCCCATGTTCCAAGAAAGCCGATCAGCCGCATGCGCCTGATCCTGTCATTTGACAGCGAGCCAACAAGATGTCAAGCTTGTACCAGTACCTTAGATTACCAACACATGTGCTCCATGCACTGGCTAAAAAAAGCAAACTCTTTTCTATCATACGTCGAATACATTCTAGCCCCGGGGTCCCCGTTTTTGGCACATGCTGTTGAAGTGGGATCTATAGATCAGTGACATCTTAACTATCGCCCGCCTTTCTTTTGCTGATAGTGATGCATACAGTGCAGATCCAAAACGAACTCAATTGCAACCTCAAAGATAGGCTTATGATGATGATGATGATGGAAACAAATCCCTTCCTCTTAGCAAACAATAAGCTCATGACCCCTGCCCCGCGGCGTTTCAAGGGTGTCTTGCTCCCCTGTTTACAAAGACTCAAGAGAGATCACACATAGGCTGAGCAGGAACCACGTACGCTTTTTAGAGTTGCAGTCGGCAACGCCCGCCAAAGAAGCAACGAGCGAAAGGGGTGCTTGATAACATGTATGCGATAATTGGGTGACGATGATCTCCCCTGGGCGAAACCGAGCGGTGTCGGCCCTAGTTGGATAGCCCAACATCATTAGAAACACGCTAAGATGAGTGGGGGACAGACGAGACAGTCCGTCCGTCGACAGGCGAACCGACGGCCTTTCTGCTAAACTGTTAGCGGGTGGATCGCCGGGCGATAAGATAAGGGACTAAACTACTCCAAGACTCGAAGGAAGCACCAAAAGCATACTACTACTGCGTGCGCTGCGTACGGACATCAAGCGGGCCCTCGCGCACGCCTTCATTGTCGATATAGTTCACACCTTCTTCACCTCTGTAACCTTGGGACGCCCTTTTGCCCAGTTGTCCATACCAGCCTCTTCTTCCCCTCCTTGCCCCTCTATCTACATGGACAAGTCTAATAATTCTTCGTCATGCTACGATACTAGTAGCGTTAGTCCACTGATGCTGCTCCGATAGTAACTCAAATAACCAGCACCAAAGCACAGGCTCCCAAGAACCTCGAAACAATCCCTGCCAAACCCTGTCGCAATTCAACCCTCATCCTCGCTGGCCGGGGGTGTGATTCAGAAGTGCTGTTTGTTAGCTGTACGCCGCCTCTCGAGCTTGAAGCGATGCGTTGCAGCATCTAACTACCCAGGATAATAACGCAGGCATTATCACCTCACTGTTACTATTCCCCATGCTCATACGCCTATTCTGAATGTTCTAAGGCCGTTTACGGAAGGCTCCGAAAACCATTTATGCCGAGCGGCCACACATGATTCCGACTTCCTTGAAATCCTTCCACCGCCGTCTAGCAAAGCATCTCGTCATCTGCTAACTTCCAATTTTATGCAGGGTGTCATTCCATGCAGTCTCTGAATAATAATATGATTGTTAAAGCGCGTGCCAATATTGCGCGGCGTCCGCGCTATACATGACATGCATCGGGAGGGAAACGCGTCTACCATTTTCCCGAGCCGGAGCTGTCCTACACTGCTGCAGATTTGTGCCGTAACCCTACTTAATCATGGCCCCGGAGTTGCTCGACCAAGTTGTCTGTTGGAATTTACAGTGCACCCACTGTTCCAACTAGTACCAACCCGAAAATCCGCCAACCCGTGCCGGGTAGAGGGCTTAGGGGAGGATGGGGAGGAATTTGTACGACTTTCCAGTTTGCTATGATTTAATTGCTGATAGGCTTAACTAAACATCGAGCTCTTATTATAATTATTAAAACTCCGATGCCGAGAACAAGGGAAAACGGATCTCTTACTGGATTGTCCAGGTTTGCTTATGGAGCTAGGAAACTTGATTGATTGACAGGTACAAGACACAAATCACCCATAAGGCCAGGGATCGGAGTATTGTTTGAGCCAATAGGGGTCTACAGAGGCCAGAACAAGCATGAATAACATGTGAACTCCTGTTTCAAGAGACACCATTCCTTGAATTCTTGAAATCAAGCCGAATCACACCCAATATTGGCCTCTCGACTTCTTAAACAAAGTAGAGCAGGCCATCCGATTTCCTTCGTAGTTTCAGGCTTGTAGCAAAACTTGTGGGGACGCAAGGTGGCGCGACAGTTGGGACAACAGGGAAATCAGGATAGAGGATGTTATATCGGGACGGATATTACTATTACCAACCTGTCCAAAGTTTCTCAGATTCGTTTCGTCAATCATTTTACGAGAGCTCCTACGTTGCCAGCGCGGCCTACGTAACGATTAATTCAACGAGTATGGTTGAAGCACACCCGTAGTGCTGATATTAACTTCGTCCGGAATCAATGATGATGACCCATTGAGTAACTAGGTGACCCTGAGTAAACAGAGTCGGCAAATAGTCTTTCAAAAGTCTATCACATAACTACATATGCGCAGTATCTTCTTCATGCGTTCAGACACACGGACAGACATACAAGATAGGCATAAACCCCCACAGCTACCGGCCTTATCACCCGTCCCTCCCCTCCACCGGCTCGAGAAGCCCAAATCAGAATATCTAATTATCTAATTGACGGATAGAAAACAACTAGTTCTTCAACTAACCAAGAGACTCGCAGGTATCGTGAGGGCCAAAACCGAAGATCTGCTACCCTTTGTTGAAACTTTGGTAGAATTCCAACGAGACAGACACGCATATGTCAAAATAGCACCGCCCCGAGCCGCCTGCCTCAAACAAAGAACGGCTTCCATATCCACCGCAGTATGACGGGCACTCGGTGTCCACAACAACCGTGTCCAGCCCGTGGCAGACTCACGGGCTCGCGAGGCGAGTTCAGCCTGAAACCCCTCCTTTCTCTCCCGCCATCTGTGGGGAAGAAACGGAGCTAAATAGCACCATCCGTTGGCGCAATTCATGATGTTTGTCAACTACACCACATAGATAATAGTATGATTGGGCATCTATCAAATAAAGCTCCAGAGTGTGCTAAAATAGAATGATTCCCCATTCCGAGTACCACATACCCAGTGCAGATAGAATAAGCATCGTATCATTTGCCAGCGCAACAGACGCCGATGTTCCTTCAAAAGCGGAGACGAGATATAAAAGGATACAGTACAGTGGGTATATCGGCAATGTACGCAATAGAAACATATAGAAGATAAAACGATTTTTGTTTCGGCAACGGAGGCTTGGAGCCTTCCTCAATAATTATCGCTAGTCGCCGTCATGCTGAAGAATCTCTCGCTCCGCTAGCCAAGCGTTACCTTCAGAAGCCACCCGCTCCTTGAACCTTCTTGATCGCCCCCACAATCCCCTTCATCCAGCTAAATATGCCAGGGTCGACTCCAATTGATCCTTCTGCCAATTCGCCAGTGTCCGGATCATGCCAACATCCATCGTCAGAGCTCACCGTTCCATATGCTGCCGTGTTTTGATTCCTGCGGATACCGTCTAGCCAAGTTCGACATACCTCCGGGGAATCAAGAAGAACATTTGCTTCTTGAGAATGGAAGAAGGACTGGGTATCGAGGTTCCCATTTCCTGGACTGACTGTTAGCAAACAAAGGTAATGTGCGTCTCGCATATTCTTTGTCCTCACCTTGGATTGCAACGTGCTCGTCAATAATCATCAGCTTAATATGACAGCTCCGTTTTTTGAACTTGTTATGTATAGGCTTCGTTTGATCCTTCGCTACATAGTTGTATATTCGAAGTCTTGCTTTCTCCTCTTTGGAGCTGAGAGAGTTGTAGAGACGATTTGAAATCATTTCGTTCGTACCGTTCTGAAAAGGGAGTAGCTCTCCTGCATCGTTGTACCCCAGGCAGAGATAGCAGGTAACCACCACTCCGCGACGGGCAGCATCAAGAATTGGATCTAACAAAGGTTCTGCATTTAGGTCTGGAGTTTGAATGAAGATGGAGTTCCTAGCATTGTTGATAGCCGAAAGCCAGGCGACGTTTTGGGGCGTGCAGACACTGGAATGGTTCAAAGCTTCACCTCGCGTTAGCTGCTGCTGGTTCGGTACCAAGATAAAGCCTTACCAGGCCATGGCTCGCGACACACTAGTGCCATTGGGAATGCATTATGCGGCGAATGCAGTATATACGGTGTCATATCATCCTCGTCGGACCATTCCGGGGCGTCTCCTGTTATATCAGGGCGCTTGACAATATCTAGATGCGTCAGTAAGAGGGATTCGAGAGCCTGATCACAAGTATACGAACTCAAATGCCTGGTGACGGCTTCCACTTTGGTTTCAGAGCCATGCGGCCTCAGAGCAGCTTGGATACTTTCAGTCTCTGACAGAATATCAGGTTGGTATTCTCCACGCTCGCGAAAAAGCGGATGATGGCTCTCCAGTCCATTTGATTGGATTCTTCAGGAAAACAACGTCAGTCAAAAATAGGTGGAAGAGGGAATGCTGGCGAGTAGCCACACCTTTCTGTGTCTGCTTCTCTAGTAGCCTTTTCCGAAGTTCTCAAAGCAGTATTGTCTGCAAAACTCGGTGGCTTTTCTGATTCTGCAGGTGAATCAATCATCGGAAGCATGGGTTTCAACTTCAATTTCCACGAAATAATCGCCATGTCATAGAGAGAGTCAACTATAGAACCTTCCAAGCGCACCATCATTTCTAAGTTGTCGTTATCCTATTACAGGCCAGAAGAGAATAATCAGACAATGTTTACATTCAAGCATAAAACGTCTTTTGCAATATGCAAAAGACTTATCCAGGGGCTAACCTGTATATTGTTGCTCTGAAGCAAAGCTACCCTCCTATCTACCAACATGAACTTGGAGTGGAACGTCCCGAGCATGGGCTTGTGATAATTCAGCACTTCTAGCTCGAGATTTGGGACATGTTCCGGCGCTGGTAGTTGCACTTGTGCGTCTACTGCCGCTTTTGGATATGCTAGTTGGCGACTGTTTAAAAACTATTTGTTGTTAGGGAACGCAAGCTCTTGGTTTACGACTGCCAACTGACCTGTTTCAATTCCGCACGATCATATATAATCTTAACCACGACTTTACTTCTCCTTTTTCCAGCCCGGATAGATAACTCCTTTAGAGCATCCGTTATAATCGTCGAGCAGCGGGAAAATATCCAGTAGTTGGTAGCGAGAAACACCTCCTTTTCGGCTCGAACGATACAGTTTGCCATATGTCGACATATATCGGGAGTGGGAGCAATGATAGTCAGCGGTACGACTCCAGAGCTTCCCATCAATGAAGGTGAAGTCAATCCGGCCATCGGGTTGCGGTCAAGAGTACAAAGCACGTCATGATAGATCTAGTGTAAGATTATGTATTAGGAAGTGGCTTTGAGAGGATTTTGCAATCAACGAGGAATTTCGGAGTCGGTACCTGAAGGAAGAGATCGCTAGGCCTTCGATGGCCCCATTTCCCGCATAGATATGCCTGTTGCAAGTCAAGGTACCTATTTCCCTTTCCGTCCGAACCATCTTTCTCCCTACTCCGACAACTGTCACACATTCCATTCCGAGGTTTGAATAATCTGTCAACTATACCACCAGGTGCGCTCTTAGGCTCGTTGGCCAGTTCCGACGTCACATTTGAACCTTCGCGGCAAAGCTCGTATATCCATTCGGAGAACATGTTGCTGCACGTCCGGTTTGGGCTGATTGGCCGTATCAGAATGACGACGCAGGAGAGAAAACTCAGGAGAGCTGCAAACCCCGAAGCATAGAGCTTAATTGACACGGTTTGGACCGAGTTCCAACAAAAAGAAAAAGATTTACAAATAGAAACTGACTGCGACATATCAACTACAGTTGGGGGATAGGGAAGGCATTGAAGCAAGGGAAAGGACGGACGGCGACAGGCGCCGCACGTTATGCCAATGCGTGGAGCCCAAAACACAACAATAAAAGATACATCAATTCAACCAGAATGTTGGGGTTTATAGACTGATGCCTTGGTGTGCATGGAGTTGGGTTGGATACAGGGAAGTTGTCCGGTTGTTGAGATACGTCATGCTTTGGTAATTTCCCCTGGTTTCGAGCATGAGCTTGGCACTGGTATCGCGAGATTGCATACTTGGCGTAAATGGAAGTATAAATGGACAGATAGATACGAATTTATAGTTCTGATTTACAAAGATCACTGCCAATAGAAAAGCGAATGGCGCGCTTTGCAGACATTGAAAACAACTTGAACTTGAATAGTACTAGAAATCTATCCATATGCCTTCAGGCGGAACTCAACCGGGTTCAAGGTGTTGAATTATTTTTAGTTCGGTCTTTAATTGAGCCCTTGCCTTGATACAGGCAGACAATTGAAAATTTCCATCAATTGATGCGCAATTTTTCAAGCAAAAGGAACTCAAAGTTCCCAAACCCGCCGGCAAACCCCGCCGTCCATAGCCGGAGACCACGTGACTCCACCCCGCCGTTTCGCCGTGGATCGGTATGCCAAGCTTTCCACTAGCGCGGAAGTTAGTCTAGACGTCGCGGTGCCTATGCACTGCTGCGGAAATTAAAGTGCTTCAGCTATGGTTATGCCATCAGTGTCAATAGTATATAGACATTAAGTCTGTCAAATAGATATTTGATTTTTTAAATTTCACTTTGAAGAAAGAAAGAAAAAGGTTGACTCTGTTAGGAGTAGAGGTATATGTACGGAGTACTTCTGTATTGTCACAGCGGGTATCCGCGTTACGCGCTAGGACATTAACAGGTTAGCGCCTTCTCCACGTTCCAGCCAACCCTTTGCCGGGCTGACTCAGCAGCCGACCCCTCGATTCGGCGTTTTCTCCGGGGCCGGTTTGTTCGTTCTCATCTTCTTCTCTTCCATTTGTTACTTTCTATCCCTCAAATATTCCTGTTATCTGTCAAGGTGTTAATTGACAACGTTGAAAACACATTATCGGCTCTTTTTTGATTTCTACCTTCGACTGCCAAGTTTCCTCCACGGAGCCTAGCTACTAGTAGTTATACAGGCGGCACATCCTAGTAGCTGTCGCTGTTGCAAACTTGAAGTATAGATCTGCGAGACATCAGTCAAAATGTACGAAACATCGGATATCCTACTTTGGTACATATACATGCTAATGTGCTGCTAATGTGGAATGTCTTATGGTTACAGGGTCACTTACACAGCGTCTTTCGCATTTTTCGAGGCGCTTTGGGAGGTTGGTCTTGCACCCCGCATCAGATACCGAACCCCCTTAAGCGCTTGATACTGACATCTAGTTTCTAGGCGGGAGTCACCAACGTTTTCGTCAATCTTGGTTCAGACCATCCATCCATTTTAGAAGCCATTGTCAAAGGCCAAAATGAGAAAAAGGGTCAATTTCCCAAAATCATCACTTGTCCCAACGAGGTATGTCGTTGGAATTGACTCTGCTCGGGTATCGTCGGCCCGAACCAGGCTCTCCCGCTAACCCCGCAATAACATCTATCAGATGGTGGCTCTGTCCATGGCCGATGGCTATGCTCGGCTTACCGGTGAACCGCAATGTGTCATCGTGCATGTTGACGTCGGTACTCAGGGGCTCGGCGCTGCTGTCCACAATGCTTCTACCGGCCGTGCGCCAGTTTTGATTTTCGCCGGTCTATCCCCCTTTACGCTTGAGGGGGAGATGCGAGGTTCTCGCACTGAATATATCCATTGGATTCAGGATGTTCCTGACCAAAAGCAAATTGTATCCCAGTACTGTCGGTATGCCGGGGAGTTTAAGACAGGCAAGAATGTCAAGCAGATTGTCAATAGGGCCCTGCAATTTGCAACTAGCGCTCCCCAGGGTCCCGTGTACCTAGTTGGTGCTCGCGAGGTTCTGGAACAGGAGATTGAGCCATACTCTATCAATCAGAATACGTGGAAGCCCGTTGCCCCCGCAGCTCTACCTCAAGATGCCGTCGCAGAGATCGCAGAGCTCCTAGTCTCTGCCAAGCAGCCCCTGGTAATCACGGGTTACTGCGGCCGATTTGCATCCGCAGTAACAGAACTCGTCAAACTCGCCGACACAGTCCACGGCCTCCAAGTCCTCGACACAGGCGGAAGCGACATGTGCTTTCCAGCCGATCACTGCGCCGCCCTGGGTCTCCGCTTCGGTATCCATGAAAAAATCACAACCGCAGACCTCATCCTTGTAATCGACTGCGACGTCCCCTGGATTCCTTCCCTCTGCAAACCTTCTGATGCCGCCAAAATCTTCCATATCGATGCCGACCCCCTCAAACAGCAGATGCCTGTCTTCTACATCCCTTCTTTAGCGACTTACCGCGCAGATTCCAGCAGCGCCCTCCGCCAGCTCAATCAACATATCTCCTCCACCCCTTCCCTCACCCAAACCCTCGCAAGCTCCGACTACACCGCCCGCCGCACCGCCGTCGAACGCTCCCACAGCGCCTGGATTAATTCACTCACTACGCAAGCCGCCACGCCAGATGGTGGCCCTACAGCCCCCCTTAACGCCGCGTACCTAACAGCCCAAGTCCGCGCCGCCTGCCCTCCTGACACAATCTGGGCCATCGAAGCCGTAACTCTCACTGCCGTCGTCGCCGACCACCTGCGCCCTACACTGCCCAACTCCTGGATAAACTGCGGCGGTGGTGGACTTGGCTGGTCTGGTGGTGCCGCACTGGGTATCAAGCTGGCCTCAGATACGCGCGCCGGCGGACCGGGTAAGGGCAAATTCGTTTGTCAGATTGTCGGTGACGGCACGTTTCTGTTCAGCGTTCCGGGATCCGTTTACTGGATCGCGCGCCGCTATAACATCCCTGTGCTCACCATTGTGTTGAATAATAAGGGATGGAATGCGCCGCGACGGAGCATGTTGCTGGTTCACCCGGATGGAGACGCGTCGAAGGCGACGAATGAGGAGCTGAATATCTCCTTTGCGCCGACGCCGGATTATGCGGGGATTGCGAAGGCGGCTGCGGGTGGGAACTTGTGGGCTGGCAGGGCGGGGAGCGTGGCGGAGTTGGCGGAGTTGTTGCCGCAGGCTGTTGAGAGTGTTAGGAATGGGAGAGGGGCGGTTTTGGAGGCGCAGTTGGAGGGGAAGGAGGGAAAATATGTTGCGGGAAGTAAGGAGAATTGAGAGATTTTTTGGGGGCAGGACTTGTTTTCCTTCGTTGGTGGTTATTTGCTTGTGTTGGTTGTTGGGCGGGCTAGAAATATTTCATGGGCCTACCAAGTACTATTTAATGTATACACGACATGCAGAGGCCGTAGGACATAGACCGGATGTGTATCTCTCTTCCTTGAGTTAGCACTTGTATACAAGTCTGCGAGAGCCCCTCCATAACGTGTTATACATTTTAAGCACCCGAGCCCATAGTTTCGTAATTACAGCATACTAATTAACTATTACTCGTGCGAAGGCACGAGTAACAATTAACATGATAATAATATGTTTCCACATAATCAATCAACCCATGCAATGTCCTCCAAGAAAAGAGACCAAGCCCTCGAAACGACCAAGTCGCGCTCTCAATTCGACCTCCAACCAAATTTTCCAATCCATTCGTCCATTCGTCCCTCCACCCATCAATCCATGCATGCTCATATCCTAAACATAACCCCAGCAACACGCCTAAGACATCCCCACCTCTCACTATCACCCCCTCAACGAAACCCGGGAAGGCCACCAGTATCAGCTCGGACTCGCGTCCTATGTTTGGAGTTGGTCGTCGTTGACTTCCCGCTCCCGCTCCTATTGCCACCACCGCCTCTGCTTTTAGAACTGCTTTTGCTTGTTGTTTTACTTCTGCTCCCAGAATTCACAGCCCTCTCCTCCTCAACAGCCGTAGGCAATTTTGGTAGTGGTTTGGACCGAACCGACTGCGGACGCCTTTTTGGTTGGATGTGTACGATCTTTTCTTCCTTCTCGTCGAATAGTCGCAGTTTGCGCTTGGTATCGGACTCCTGTGTAGAAGAGATGCTTTGTTAGGTATATGGAGATGTAGTAGGCCACAAAGATGGACAAAATGGAATGGAGAGGCGTACCTCGCTCACTATGCGAAATGATGACGACGAATGGTTCGAACCCTGTTCCGTCGTTGAAAAACACTCTTAGTCCACCGACGACAATTTTTGGCAGGGTACAGTAGACGACGCGGATCTACTGCTGCAGATTTTCCTGTATAAACTTACATTACTCTTATTCTTGCTAATATTCTGCGGCGGGCATGCGACTGGTTTTGGCTTTTGTATCTGCAAAACTGAAAGTCAACATCCGGTGTCCACTTCCCCAACGTCGCATGAAAAGCTGAATAAAGAGAGTAGTCCTCACATCCGCTAATGTACATTTCTCTTCATAATTCAGCAGTCGAGTTTTCTGTGTAAATTATAGATACGGTTAGTAAAAGGCCTGTATTCTTCGTAAAGCCGAATGGGGAGCAAAATATAAACATGCATCAACGTACTCTCCGAGAACCGCTCCCAACAGGCTTTCGCTTGATTTGCCATGTCCGCGGCGTATCAGAAAAGAAAACGGATTCAATGGATCGAGGGAGTATCGGAGAGTGGCTGATTTGGATTACGTTCGCGGGTATTAGATGACTTGAAGTCGATATGTTTCGTCGGATCTCCTGCGGAAAAAATTGAGGTATAAGATTAGCCAATGTAGAACGAATCGTCTAAATCGGAAAAGTTACTGAACAGTGTAGAGGGACATACCTCGTCCGGTGAAGTATATACAGTTCCAGATCGTCGAGGAAATTCCTAAAAGGAGTAAAAAAAAAGCGCGTCAGTATTCCATGGGTGAACTTCACGGCCAAACTTCATTGCGCTAGAAGAGAAATCATTCTAACCTCCGCCATCAGTTCGGAGCAATGGGCTCTTTCCGGTGGCTGTATTATTTGCTACATGCATATTAGTAAATTGGGTGATATTTAAAAACGATTTGGGGGCGGCAAATTCCATCATAAAATAACATACTTGATAATTCCTGCTTTGCCGTTGGGACCATCTGAAGCTGCCCTACAATTGCAACAATATCGTTATAAATTGGTTCCCTAAGAAAATAGCCCTGGACCAAGATAGTCTCAATGAAGAATGCTCATTTCTTACCACAGCCCTCCCATCCTTCTCAGCAATATGCCTTCGTTTCCATTTTTCGCGCAGCCCGGTTTGAAACGCACTCAGCGTCGCCAGTCCTCTCTACACGTCACTATGATTAGCTGAAGCTTCCAATATAACTGAGAAGTAGTAGCTATTTGAGATTTTGCTTACATCGACCAGTGATTGTTTTTGTCCCGTCGCCGGTTTTCTCTTCTCCAAGACCATACAGATATGTTTCAGCCGACGTCTGCCAGTAATAGCCAACAACCCACCAACTATCCCCACAAACAAATACGCGGTTCCAAAGAGCGGATGTTTTAGAGACGGTGACGGCATGAAGGGGTTCCCTGGGAGCAGTGCAGTGAGAGCAAACCCTCCGACGCGAGCCATAGCCGCTACCTCGACAATAACTGTAATGAAAATCCAATTCGAATATAGACAAAAGGGCGTCGCCATGAAGAAATAAAGCATAGTAGCCGGCAACCACGCTTCAACGTGCATCCCGCTCGAGCACATCAGAATAATACCCACACATACGCCGATGGCAAAGATGAATATAACCCCGCCGACGAGAATATGTCGCCTGGGGCACGTTTTGGTGTAAGAGGCCGCGAGTATCCAGATACCGATTAAAGAAACTTGAAGACTAGGAAAGGCCCAAAGGGCCGTGCAAAATAACCAGTTCGATACTCTGATGTAGTGTAGGCATATGGTCAAGAAAGTCGCTGTAATGGTTAGTGAATCCGTCGCGACAATTCTCAAGACCTCAGTGTCCGTCATGATTTCGACAAGCGCTTCATCGCGACCGCCGTAGTAATAGAGCTTGGGCCAGCGTGAGCGATTGTCCGTGTGGTATATTGCAAAGATTCCGGCCACGGCGGGCATATAAATTCGTATGCATTCCCAGGTAATCGCGTCGATATATGCACGGAACCCACGTCGCCAAATGAGCGGTATGTCCCATAGCCACCACAATATATTGACGGATATGATAGTGGTCACGAAGGCACCCCAATCGAGTGGTTCGATAAAACGGTACATTTAGAGGTCTCGAGTCGAGCTTCTGGAGAGCTGTAAAGGTCGAATACCTACGACTTATTGTTCACTGCCATTGGGAATGCCTATTTGTCGCCCTCGAGTCGGGATGGAAACCTTCAACACCGTGTTTTCTAACAGAAAACCCCTCTTTCACAGCTTCTGCAAAGGAAGTAAAAAGAAAATAATGAATGATTGTAGCGACGCGGCAATAGTGAACACTGCTCCAGGAGACAGCACGGTACAAAAGCAGCTTGGACAAGAGAACAAGAACGAAGTCTGAAGGTTCTCTCGCGACTGAGGGCGAGCAGTCGAGGCCAACCCAATACGGCACCACAAACCCCGTATCCCGTGCCGTGTGTTACATTGTTTGAAGACTGGTTTGTGTGGCTGCTCCTGCATAAAGGACGGGCTGGTCACCCCATGGGCCATGCCCAACACGGATAATGGAATAATGGATTCTTTCTCTCCCCGCAGGCTCTGCAGAGCACTCGGGGCAATAATAGAGACGCGTAGCACTGATGACAGATTGACAATGTGATTGATAGATGTATAGTATCACCGTCACAGAATATACCACATCGAAACACGCATTGCTGAGCGGTGGAATTAGGTATTACATTTGGCATGTCTGATAGCGACAATACCAACAGCGTCAATGCAGCGGCCTCCTGTATGTCCAAGTATGCGCCTTTGAAGTTTGAAGTGAGTTGACTGAGCAATCTTTGGGGAGAAAAGTGTTGAGTGATGCCCGATTCAACTGCATCATTGATTATTTGCTGGAGTTCCAGGCCGGCGCCGTCCTTCAAGTTCCTACGCTGGGATGGTTGGCGCGTCTGGATCTCTTGCGCACACTGCATGGGCCATGCAGGACTGGATTAACAATATTTAGGAGGCAATCGCCTCAGTCTTTGGACATGAAATCCGGAGTTAACAGTCAATTTGTGTCTATGTGAGAAACAGCGGAGCTCGAGCTCGCTAAAACAATTATTAGTAGCAGCCGTGACTTGACGGCGGACCGTGTATAATCCGAATCTAATATACTACTATGTTGAATTCCAACTTGACTGATCAACTTCATTCTTGTTTATTCATCACATACATAGCTTGGCTTGTAAGATCTCTTCACATTTCGCAGGCCTATACTGAAATCGCATCAGTGTTTATAACTCGGGGTCGCCAACCGCATTTCGCCATTTGAAAGACTGCCGCCTTGACATTGCACCTTTTCCTCTTCTTCCGACTGAAAAAAAAAATATCGGCTTTGCATTCGGTACCCAGATCCCAGGGAGTTCTGTTTCTTTTCTGTGTTTCATGAGCCTCCTGGCCAGGTAACTGTACATGCATGTACTATTCATCCTTTGTTTTCATGTACGACGACTACATGTCTCTACTTCATGGTCTTTATTGCGCAAGAAGTGTTACCAAGACCGATCCTTCAAGTCTCGTATAAATCCCAAATTTCTCTTGCTTAAAACTATATAACTTTTTTATGGGATCTTGAAACACTGATCACGTTTGGGATGCCGCTATCTTCTTTGAATGTTGCATTCCACGACCAGGTTACTTGATTGTCGATAATCTTTGGGGGCCGGTCTCCGCCAGCTGTTGGATTCCCATCTTCACCCCCTCGCCGCAAACAGAGACTTGTTCTTCATATCATGATTAGAATGGGTTTACTGTTTCAGTATTCATGATGCTGCAGTTTCTTCTCATAGACACGTGGCTCTTTGTGGGCCCTTTTTGTTGAATACGGCCTCTGATTATACAAAGAGACGGCCGTAGAGAGCAAGTTTTCCCTTTCGCTATGAAACGCGCAGTGCGAAACACGGCTCATTGAGTGGCTGCGGCTCAGCGGTGTTCTTTTTTGAAAGAAAGAAAATACCGCGTCAGGCCAGCACCTGATGGAGGATTATAATCGGAATAGCGCTTATGATGGACGTTGTATATATAATCCATTCTAGCAGCCGCCGATTCGGTTCTACTTTCCGGCGGATTTTTACGTTATACGCCAAGTCACAGCAAAATCTGGTCTCTTCAATTCAAAATCAGATACTTTTACAGAACTAGAAAATACTCTAAGATATCACATCATTGGCGACATTGGACCACAGCCATATCTTGCCAGACTACAAGTATGTCGTCAAAGAAGCCTGAGAAAACGGGGCCGCTAGATGATTTTAGCAGCTTCGAATATCTTTCCAACGCAGGGAAGTCTAGGAGAAAGGAGACCACCTAAGCAGTCAACAATAAGATAAAATACGAGGGAGCACCACCTCTCAATGATCTACTCAAAGATTACTCAGTGGAATGGAAGGATGTGGCGGACTGTGGACTTTCCATCCCAGAGACTTCATCCCTTCATCGGCAACGACTTGTTCAGGCGGGCTCATCTTACGAGCGGTATTAGACCAGCAAACCGTCAAACGATGGTCTCAATAAAAAGACCGAGTTCAAGGAGTCGTCAGACGAACCTATTGAAGCATATGCTAAATTTACTTTCTGTGGTAGCGCGATGATTATCTTAGTCATCTGCCTTGAGGACGAAATTGCCAATAGAAGCATAAAACCGTCAGATCAAATATACCTCTCGTGGAAAGAATCTGGTGCAAAGCCCCCAAAATTCTGTGTCCTGTATACAATCTTATAAAAAACTATTTGGGGGATGTCAAATGCCAGGATGTACACAAGATCTCGTTTGAGTTTCTCGAAAACAAGGCTGATCAGCTGCATGTTTTCGTGGAATTCGAAGAGCTTGGGGCACAGAAGAATTAACTATCCATTTTCACCTTGCCAAACACGTCGGGACAGGCGGCGAGCAGACCAACGTCTTATATACTCTTAACACTTCGTTTCTACTGGGTCCGCTGTCTGTGAAGAAGACCGCCTGCAATACTTTACCGTGGATGGCTTTTGGGAGGAATATATGCATTGCTGTTTCCCCGAACTTTGTTGAATTCTCATTAGCTTACTTCCAAGCCTTGCTTTGAACCCCTAGCTCGATATTTTATCTCGTATACCTATCATTCTGCCTGTCATTACAGAGTCTGTTTCGTTGTTTCTATCAATGTCGTTTAGTTTTGGACTGCTTCAATTTTACCATCGTTTACAACAAACGACTTCTAGACATCAAGTGGCTCTTCATATTTATCTTTGTCAAAATTGCTGCGAAGGTAAAAGGAGAGAGCTCTTGGCGCCGGTAGCACGTATAGATTTCTTTTGTGTTTCTAAACGTTGAAGACGGGAATGCTAGACGCGCGGAAGACAATCCGAATAGCTCACGGACCTTACCTACACAGGGGCCGGGATTCTATGGTGACGATCAAATCTCCTTAATCTACATTGTATATTCTTACTCCGAGTTTAATAACTCCTGCATAACCGGGGTTTTGCCCTGGTACTACAAAAAGGTTTAAATGATGTAACCGTCTCAATTCTCAAACGAGGCACTGACACTGCCCACAGAATCCATTGAGTACATTAACCACAGCACAACGAGCGAAATGCTGGCGGCGACAATAAAAGGTCCAAGAAGCAAAGATATAGGAGGAATAAAAAAAACTAGGAAAGTAAGCTTACGCAGCAGGCAGACATTCTCAACCTGTTGTTGTTTATATAACTTGAACCAATTGATTAGTAGTTTCGTCCGAGACATCAAGGTCACAGTTGTGTGTACCAACACGAGTTAACATGAGTGGAGGGTGTGTAGCTGATGTGCCCAGTTAGAACTCCGTCCAAATTAAACAAGTCTTACCAGTATACACGTTGTAAAGTACGTAGGTACCTAGAAAGTGTGCTAATGTAACGCGAGAGAACATCCCCGTGTCAAAGCATCGATTATCACATTCCATTATTAAGGGGCTAACAATCGTATTTGTAGCATAAAGATCCCGAGGTCTGAAGATAAAGCTATTAGCAGTAGCTAGCCGTATCTTCACGCTTTTTCCTATTGCCACCGAGGGACGGGCATTGGATGTTGCGAAACCAGGTCGTAAAAAGCTGCAGCTGGGGAGAGTTTTCGTACGATACATAAGACATGCAGGATGGTACATGGCCCACAGGTCGCATTCATCCATCCCCCAGTTGCACGCATCTAGCCCTCTTGCTAATGAAACAAGAGGAACGAAAGCTCGTTCAACGCCAGTGGCCACAAGCGCAATATAGTGCGAATTTCCGGCCTTATGTTACTATTGGAATTGACCATGTGGAGGAACTCGGCAAAGAACTTGAAACAATGTAAATGTTGTATTGGGTTGGCCGAGTGCGGGGCGCCATAATTTCGGAAAGATCTTAAGAGTATCGAAAAAATTTCAAACTTAAACCAAGAATATTCATTGTATTTGACAGTACCTCGTGGCTGGTTACTCTAGATTTTGCTTTAGAGTCCTCTGCGGGGTATCAGAAAGTAAGTCTGTAGAGTTGACTGCGTCAATGTGCGTCAATGTAATCTCTTTGTGAAAAATGTCTGAGGGTTTTGTTGGCAACTAAAGAGGTGCGAAATCTTCGGTCTCAGCCAAAAACAAAGCGGTTCCAGTTATCCCCGAGAGTCCGAGTCCCTTTCTCCAAATCCCATCCACGGATTGTGCACACTTGACGCACAATAGCTTCCATCAGGTCATCCATTCGCTCTCCAGCGCAGTGCAGATCACTCTCAACAAGTATTCTATCGTCCGGGAGAGTCTTTATCACCTCAACAACTTTTGCCGACGAATCATTTGTAAAGTTAATAACATTCGAGAAAGAGAAGTAAATATCGGCAGGGTTTGATCGTTGTAAAAATTGTTTCAGAGCGTCCGGAGGCCCAGAGTAGGAATGCATGCATATTCGGGGCGGAAATGGGTGAGATGTTGGTGTTGTTGAATCCTTTTTGTCTTCACTTTGCTCATGGTCGCTATCTTCATGGGCCTTGGCGACACTTGGTCGTCTCTTTCTTTGTCGATTTGAAACCCCTTTCCTTTCATATCCAGACCAAAGTTCCTGAAGAAGATCAAAGACTGCGCCATGTGCCTGAACACTGTGAACAGATACTGGCCGTTGCATCTCGCCCGCAAGCTGGAGTTGGGCTTTGAGAATTGCCTTTTGATGCGGCAGCTTTACACGGTGGGGGGACAAACTTCTTCCTTCCCGTGAGCCAGGAGTGAGACCTTGGTCTCTGTTTTCAATCTCATGAGGGAACCAGGCATTTGGAATGCGGAATGAGCGGTCCAAGCCGACTTCGCCAACAAGGGCGTTGGGATATTGTTGTAGCCGAGCCTTTGTTTCGGATATTAGCCGTGATAGGGGGAACGGTTCTGGAAGAGCATGTAGGAGGGTTTCGTCTTTAATCGCAGGAGTTAAAACATTTTGATAGTGTTCTTCCTTGGAGATAGTGGTGTTGTTGCGTATTTCCGAAGTGACATCGTCGATGATTTGATGAGAGAACCAGGGGTGCCATCCAAAGCATGGAATAACTCTAGCCCTTTGGTCGTCAAAGTCTTGGGCTGGCGCATATCTCGACGCAGCCTGAGCAACCAATTCTTGATCTTGTCCGCGAGTGGCCATGACGGTCAAGGTAGCCGTCTTCATTTGAGCAATATCATCGATTGATGCCATTGTGTCTGTTGGATGGCAGTGGGCGTCGTACACCCCTAGGTGCCAAGGAAAGGAGAAATCCATGTTTGAATATTTCGATAATAATCTACCGCTGGTAACGAATGACGTTGCTTTCCTTGGCAGTTGAGGACAGAATTCCAAATATCTATCTCCTTGACTACTATACTGACTACCAGAAGACGTTGTATACAAACCAACCTGTTTGATGGTTGGAAGGTCAAACTAAGGTTTAGCTATTTCCCGATACGGCAGCCCCCCAGTGGGGCCGCGGATGACATCAGCGCCAAGCCTCCGCCCGTCTTATCAATCTTCAATTCCAGCCCTAACTCTAACCTTGTTCGCCCGGGCTTCCGCTCCTCCACAACCCCCCTTATATAGTATCCTACGACAATTCTGTCAGTTGTTTCTTCTGATGAACCAGCCATATGCAGGCATCTATTAATAACTCCAGGCAATGATATGACTAGACCTACATCTAGATCTACATTTACGCCTCCACCTCCACCTCCACCACAATCACAATGCCATCCGTATTAACGACCATTATGATGCTCCCGTTCATCCTGCTGAACCTCATCCCCATAGTCGCCATTGTCTCCATCACAATCACCGTGGTAATCATAAGCATCTGCCTCCGCTTCTCCCTCGTCTACCTCTCCTTCTCTATAGACCTCTTCAAGACACACCTGCTACGCATACCGCCCACAAGAAAACGCATATCAAAAAACACACCAAATCCGAATGCAAATATAGTCACAACCACAAGCACAGATCTAAGCAAACTCCCTCCGTCCCTCGACAGCATTATTTCACCCCTTCCAGATCCAAACATCTATAACCCCCACTACCACATCCCCGGCCACAATTGGGGGCCCAAATGCCGGTGTAGATTCATTGCCCCACCCGCACCCGGCACCACTATCACACGTATTACAGACTGGAGCCAGCTCCTCGTTCGCAATCCGCATCTCGTGCGTCCGCCTAATCCACCACCCGAAGAATCCAACGACTGGCGACGGCCACTGAGGGTTGCCGATTCGACGGTGCGCAGGGCCAGTCTACCCACACCTGCCGGGCCGTTACCAAGGAGAATCAAGGGGATTGGTATTCGGGATGATGGGAGTCCTGCGGGTATGCTGCGGGGGTTGTCGCGTTTTGCGGACAAGAAGATGGATGGGGAGGTGGATGATTGAGTTTTGAGTATTCTACGGCCTTCTCCGCACAGCACCCGCTGTTTTGAATGAAAACTTCGCCGATTTTACAGTCTCGGTTTTTCTTTTCGACATTCAGACATACAATGTTGAATCAACCAGCCAAAGAACGCATACTCGTCTCGGCAATCTCGCGAACGAATATCTACAAAAGATAATCAGCAAGGTTCGGAACAACAAAACACGCAGTGATTAATCATGCTACTAAACAGAAGCGTTATCCTTGGGATTTACGTCTTAGCATATAATACCTAATCTACCCCTGACTCTTCCATGCGCTTCAGCCTATCATCCCCCAAGGCGCCAGGGCGCCCGTCACCAATTAATACACAATGCAATGCAGCAGGCTATTTTCAGACATGCTGCATTTAAAAAGAAAGGTGTAAGTTGCTGGTCATTCTATCTTGATCTCCTCCGTTTTGTTTAATTTCAAGCCCAATCAAACTTACGGACCCCGAAACAAGGTGTCTTATCTTTTGCATCTCTTGCTCTTTGTATTAATAGGTAGTTCATCAATAAAGTCAACCTGAGAGGAAAAGTTTTATATGCATATCGTGGTATTCTGTTCCAGGATGTTTTAACATCAAAGGGAAATCTGAAAAGAAAATGGGAAAGGGGAGGTGGGAGGTTGGGGGTCCAAGCCAAATAAGTCAACGATAACTGGAGTAATTGCCGCAGATTAAAAAAGAAAAAGAAGAAAAGGGATCTATATTTTGACTCCATGCAACTAGACATGGCGCTTGTACATTTTCTCTATATAAAAGTGAAGATGGAAAACACGGAGGAAATAGATATCCAAACAAAAGAAACCATTCATGTTATCATATACGCAGAAAAGACAACCTCAAGAAATTCAAACCAGACAAAAGACACCACCCATCTATCCACGCTAATAATCAGACAACTCCAATCCATACTAACTCACACCACATCTAATCCTTATGTTATATCTTCCTCAAATGCTCCCCGTTTCCCCCTCCCCCTTTATCCACTCCCCGTTCCCGTTCCCGTTTCCGTTTCCGTTTCCATTACCATTCCCTTCCACACCCCCCATCTCCTCCAAAATTACTCCATTAAATTCCTCCCACCCATCAAGGTACAAATGATGCCCGGCGTTCTTAATGACCACAACCTTGGCCGACCCCCGATCCGCCGCGCGCTCCTGCGCCGATGCATTTTTTAAAATCCGTTCCTTCTCCTCGTTGATCCGCGTTTGAGCCGCATAGCCGCCCTTCACATCCATCCAGTCATGTTCGCCGTACATGAGGACGATGGGAATGCCAGGCTCGCGGGTAGCAGTGGTGTTGATATTGTTAGTGAGGTTAGATGCTGATGATTCTGCGGAGGATGTGCGAGCGGATGTCGATGACGGTGTATCGTTGCTTGTCGAGGGACCAGTTGAAGTCATGGTAACATCACTGGAGTTTATGTCTGGCTGCGGTGCTGTTTCAGGCTTCAACACTTGTCTCCCCACCCCATGAATGCGCCGAATTAGCGGGCTGCGTGCAAAAGCTCCTGGTGCTAGAATATACGCCAGTGCGTACTCGCCGCTACCGCGCATGCGGAAGAGGGAGTAGGCGTAGTCGTGCAGCGCCTGGGCTTCGGCGGGTGGCAGGTGCGAGAAGCGGCGCGAGGTCCAGCCGGAGACGAGGCGGGGCCCGAATGGGCCGGACCATCGAACCAGGCTAAAGGGGGAGACGTTGGAGTCCCAGAGGTATTTGAGCCATTTGGGGAGCGGCCGGCGAGGAGGTTGGGAGGCCTCGTTGTTCGCTGTGAAGGAATTGGCGTTGCTGGCATTCCTTGCGTTTACGAAATTGTTGTTGTCGGCTGTGGCGCCTGGCTTGGTAATGTCGTTTTGGTCTTGGGTAAATTCGTTGCCCATGGTGGACGCGGAGGGTTCAGGCATCTCGGCGCTCACAGCGTACGGATCCTCGGGGATGCCGACTGGGGAGGCCAGGATGAGCTTGTTGAGGCGGCCGGGGTACTTGAGAGCGTATGCTACGGCCATGTAACCACCAAGACTGTGGCCGAGGAGAGTGAACCGCTCAATCTTGCGCTTAATTCGCCACTCTTCCAGCGCATCGATGAACCAGTCCTCAGCCTCGCCAATGGCCTCCTGTCGTTGTTTTGAGTTGATTTTGAACGGTGGTCGCGTACTTCGGCCCATTCCCAGCAGGTCAAGGGCGTATAATTGCCAGCCTTTGGCACGGCTAAGTGCTTCGAAATTCTTGTAGAAAAAGCCTAGACCAGCACCATATCCATGCAAAACCACCAGGTTCTGCTCCACCTTCTCTCCCACGCGCTCGATAGAAAACTCATTCAATGCGCGGTTCTTCCCGCTCAGCTCGACCATAGTCGATCGCCATACACGAGGGCCGTAAGGGTCATCCGTAGATTTGGCGGAGACCTGAGCAGCCTGGCTAGGGTCTGCGGCGGTGAGACTGTCGGTTGAGTCACTCGGGGAGACAGCATCTTTGCCGGTCTGTTTGTGAGTTGGAGGGTGCTGTAGAAACGGAATGAAGGAGAGCACTTTGTGTTCTGCGGCGGCAGCTGGAATACTGGTCCACTATAGATTGTCATTCAGCAGTTAGTATGGGGTAGGAAATCGAGGAGGCAAAGGCGGGGAGACATACCCACTGGCTAAACCCCTCCTTGTAGCCCAATGGAAACAGAGGGGTGGCACCTGTGCTGGGCAATCTGCCTGCGGGCACACTTGGTCTCTGATAACGAGCACGAAGCTCCTCTGGAGGCTCGGAGGTGCTGGAAGCCGGAGTAGACATGACCGGATGGAATTGCGAAGAAGCAGGCTGCGAGTCGGGCGAATGGGCGAGCGACGACTCGAAATGCGCCTGAGAAGGCAGCGGAGAGTTGTGGTTGTTTACCGATGGGGCTGATACGGCATGAGACAGCGAGAACGATGAAGATGTGTCAAAGGCGGGCCTGGGCCTGACGAAGTGCAGGAGAGGGAGGGCGGAGAGGCGGGTTTGGGGATACACTTTGAAGCAGAGCGGGCGAGTGACAGAGAGGGCCTGCCACTCGGAAGCGACAAGAGCATAAAGCCAGAGAAGGAAGTGTTTTATATATTATCGTCTATAATGAGAGTCGGGATGGTGAATCGCGCCGAGTTTCAGGGCTAAGGGGGATAAGCCGGAGATAGGGGGCAGGGAGGCGAAGGCAACAGGATAAAAACGTCACGGAAGACGGGTGGAAGGCGGCGGAGATTCAGCAGTGGCTGACGGGCTGGACAATGGCTGCAGTTGGGATAGAAATAAGACGGATTCAAGGGAGGGAATTGGGTGAGTGCGGGTATATGAAATGTGTAGAGATGTGTCTGAATATATACGTGGAGGATGAAGTGAGGTTGAAGCTGAAGATGAGGTTGAGCTTGGGGAGAGACATGCCTCGGAGTTAAGAGTGACCCTAGAGATACCTCGACTGGCGGCAGTTTTGTGAGACAGAAAATGTATCTTTAGGTACCTGCACATCTACAGGCATTGTATTATTTATTGAGCGTATTTAATTTGTTATTGATATTTAATATTCGTCTCTCAATCTTATTCAATCTGATGTCTATATATTTTGCCATTTTATCAGTTCGCCTACAAAGTCAACTGTATTCATGTGTCAGCCTCAACGCCGCAGATATCCCAACCTCTGTTTTCTTGTATACAACTACAACAGCTACAACAGCTACAGCTACAGCAACCACAACATAAAGAGGATAGTCATATACTCTCTCTAGATACCCGAACACTGACCCCAACCACATCCCCCATGTCTAACCCCACATAACCAACCATGTCCTCCCGCCTCGACCAGCTCGTCAAAGGCGCTCCGCCCCCCAACACCCCCCTCCCCTCCTCCGCCCACAGAACCCCTTCTCCGCCCCTCGAACCACAGCATCCAGACTCTTCCGAGCAAACACAGCCCCAAGGAGAAAACATACCACCGATTTCCTCTCCTGCTGCCGCCACTGTTTCCCCGGACCCTCTCTCAACCCTCCCTTCCTCCCCTCCCCAAATCTACCTAAACCTGCTGATCCTCGAAACCTCTCTGCGCTCCCAATACCTCGCCCTCCGCGCCCGCCGCCGCCAAAACACATTCTTCCTCCTCCTCTTATTCCTCTGGATCGCCTACTTTGTCTACGCCCTCTTCCTCCGCCCGCGCGAAGATGGCCGCGGCGTCGGCGGCTCGGTCTATTGGGTCGTCGAGATGGGGGAAAAGGTGGCGCTGATGGGCGGGGTTGTGACGGGAGTACTTATATGGGGTACGGGACAATGGGAGAGGGGGGTTAGGTGGCCGCGGAGGTGGCTGGGGGTTGCGAATCGCGGGCTGCGCGGGATGAATGCGAAGATCGTGGTGCTGAGGGGACCCTGGTGGAGGGAGATGGTGTCGGTTGTGGGGTTTTTGTTTCCGTTTGGACATTGGGGCGGGGTTTTTGGCGGATGGAATTCGACGTCGTATCATTATGTTGAGTCTTCAACGGGTGCGGGTGAAAAAGGGGGTAAGCGCTCCCGCAATTACCACCATGACGACCACCACCACCAACACCATTCCGACCCCTACACATCCACCGACAACACATCGATCGTCGAAGAAGACCTCTCCCCGGGCGGCGACCACATCAAGCTCCTCCTCCTCCCTAAATCTTTCTCCCCCGCCTTCCGCGAGAACTGGGACGAATACCGCTCCGACTACTGGGAAAAAGAGAATGAGCGCCGCGCCTACCTACGAAGAAAACTCAAGGAGCAGCGCCGCGAACATGCGCGCGCCCATGGAGGATGGCTGGGCTGGAGCAGCGGGTTGTTCCGCAGAAAAGCAGTCCCTGCTGTAGTATCTTCTTCTTCGTCGGGATCGGGGAAGAGACCTGCAACACCCTCCTCCCATGGACATGGCCATTCACACTCGCATTCATCACACTACAGAGAACCTTCTACGAATACAACTTCCACGGCGCTGAAACGCCGCTCAACTCCCCAACAGGAAACTACACACTCACGCAATTCATCGCGCAGCACGACGCCCAGCCATCTTTCTGATGCTGATGATAGTAGTATTGCGAATAGTGGCGGTAGTGGTGGTAGTCGGCCCCGTCGAGGCAGTTCTGCTGCATCTGTGTCGTCGGGTGGTGAGCGGAAGAGGAGGAATAAATCTACGTCGTCGGCTGGCGGTGGTGGTGGGGGTTCGGGGAGGGCGCCGTCGCCGTTGACGAGGATTGAGCCAAGGGATAGATGAGTGTTGGGTTGGGTTTGGGCCTGTTAGGTTTATGGGGTTTACAGCTGTTGCTTCTTGCTCTGACGCTGAGGTAGAATGGAGTTTGTGCGAAAGATACTATTTAATCTCCTGCTGTTGTGTTGATATCTTCAGGTTCAAGACAGAATTGTGGAAGACTCCTTGAAATAGGGAGGACATAAGGCTTTCTTTCAGTGATTTGATTCTGCATGTAGAGAGATCTTTTAAGTTGCATTGAATAAAGTCTCCTTTCCCTACTCTTACCATACGGCAAGGGAAATACAGCCAAGCTAGCTATATTGAAAGGAAGTAGTCGATCCAAGCCTCTTGCAGAAAGACCATATATGAATTACTATTCCCATCACAATTATGCTATCTAAATACCTGCAATGATCAAATCCGTAACGCAGATTCAATCGCAAATGAAAATGTACCAAAAGGGGATTTCAGAACATCATCAAAAGGAAACCTTTAAACGCCATTAAACCCCCTGAGAAATCACCCATAAATAATCATTAAAACACCATCAGATCGCCAAGGCCGCCAATAAGCCTCGATAAAACCAGCCATCTATATCCGATAGATAGTCTCATCACCAAGGTACCTATTCGAAAAACAGTTAGTCAACCGCGAATTTCCGCCAAGGGATTAAAGAGGAAAGGGGGGAAACAACTCACATAATCTCGTTCCTCTCATTCATAACCCCCAACGCCTGCACCACCTCCAAAAGGCCAAACTGCGCACCTCCAGCCCCCTCTACAACTCCGTTTACAGCGTCCACCACGTCTGTGACCGTCGCAGAATCTCCACTAAACAAATCAGACCTCATCAGCTGTCCAAGCGCCTGGCGGAAAGTCGCCAGCCGCGCGGCCGAAAGTGGCGGCGAAGAGCTTGCCCGCGCTACTGCGGCAGCAATGATTTCGGCCTGCGACTGCGGCTGGCTCTCATTCTCATCCGTCTGGGTGTGCAACAGCTGTGAGGCCGGCTGCGAGGAGGCGAAGGACATTTGCGACTCGGATTGCGTGGTGCCCGGCTGGCTGCGGGTTTGGCGGGTGGAGGAGGCTTGCGTGCGACGCGAGCGTGGGCTGGCAGAGTATAAGTCGTCATCATCCTCATCGTCGACAGCACCATTGGTTGTGCCGTTGCGGGGGGCTCCCCTAAGGCCTGGGCGGCGGCTTGAGCGGGGAGCGGTGGGCTGGGTGTCGTCTGCGTCTGAATCGTCCGAGTCAGAGTCATCAGAATCGGACTCCAGGTTCGTGGTCTTTCTGCGCTTGCGGCGTTCGTCTTCGACGACTTCCTTGAACAGCGCAAAGCGGAGGATCGACTCGGCGACCTTGGCGTCTTTTTCTTCGACGCGGCTGGATAGACGGGCTTTAGCGTGCGCGGTAGAGAGACGGATGAGCGTTTCTAAGGTACGAGCGGTCATGGGGGAGGTCTTGCGCTGGTTTCCGGACAGTTCGTCGTTGCGGAGGGCGGAGTAGGTGGCTACGATGTGATCAGCGGCGCCCTTGGTGAGGACGGGCTTAATACGTGATTTGGCGTATTGGATGTATTTCTTGATGAAGGGGATGCTGACAACTTCGACTTTCTTGTTTGAGCCGCGACCTGTCGCGGTCACACCCGCATGAAGCATGACGTTGAACTTCTCGTACACCTCAGTTGGGCGATTTGTGTCTTGGTTCTCTTCCAGTCCGACTCCAAGGCTATTGTTGACCTGTTCGCGAACAGGAGTACCCTCTTCCTCTCCAGGGTTTCGGTACCGGTGCATGCGCAGCACATGCTCGGAGACCATACGGTCTCTAGCATCTTCAATATCATCCGTCACGACGAATAGCAAATCGAAACGCGAGAGTAGGGAGTCGGGAAGGGCAATGTTCTTGTGGGGATCTTTATGTGTATCGTATTGTCCGTATATTGGATTCGCGGCGGCAACGACGCTACAGCGAGCATTGAGGGAGGTGTGGATACCGGCTTTGGCAATGGTAACCGTCTGTTGTTCCATGACTTCATGAATGGCTACTCGATCAACGTCGCTCATCTTGTCAAACTCGTCGATACAGACAACTCCCCGGTCTCCTAGAACCATAGCACCAGCTTCCAATCTCCGTTCACCTGTCTCTTTATCGGATGTTACAGCTGCTGTGAGACCAACGCCTGACGATCCTCGACCGGTGGTGGCAATTGCTAGGGGAGCTGTGTTGAGGACGAAACGGAGAAGTTGTGATTTGGCAGTGGACGGATCGCCAACCATTAGGATGTTGATGTCACCACGAAGATGGGTTCCGTTATCAAGGTTCTTTTCCATACCGCCCAACAACATGAGCAGTATAGCTTTCTTCACATAGTCATGGCCGTATATACTTGGTGCAAGGGATTGAGAGAGTAGGTCAAAGACATTCTTCTTCTTCGCGAGTTTGTTAATGTTGCGGATATCAGTGTCGGTTATAGTGGCTTGCGCAATTCCACCTCCCGATTTCGAGCTGAGCTGGATGATGTTGTTTGCTAGGATCACCGTACGGAATGTAGAGCTGGTCGTAGTAGCGTTTCTGTTTCCGAGAGATCTATGTATTCCAACCAATTGAATGCGGTCGCCAGGCTTAGCCCTATCAACTAAATCGTCATCAAGTATAACATCGACGCCGCGAGGTAGCTGTCCCGCGGGGGCGCGTTCGGGCATCTCCTGTATCGAGATCGTTTGGTGGTCGCGGTATATACAGTACCCGTACTCTGTAATCAACTATTGCTGAAGTTAGCAAAAACACTTGCTATCAAGGGCGTACAAGGTATGCATACTGGGTTTCCTTCATCATCTTCTTGCGGGTAAACATTCAAATTCGTCGCGCCGCTCGAGGTCATAGTCTGATCCTGATACGTCCTCATCAAGAATTCCTCCTTCCTTTCACTGTAATGCACACTTCTGATAATCTTAGGTCTGACAAGCGAGCACTTGGTAACGATGCCTTCGAGCGATATCATTCGGTTCAAGTGTGACGAACCAAGTGTTCGAGGATTGCAAGCATACTCGCCGAATGCGCCGACATAGGCACAATAATATACCTACAAATGTCCCAGTAATCAGTATTGCACGGCGTATGGTCCCTGTGCACGGTTCTTCAGTAATTACATACCGCATCACTCGATGTCTCCTTCGGTGACCGATTCGGCAATGTGCTGACAATCTCTTTCAATGCTGAATTAAAAGCTTGCGTGTAATCGTGGGGTTGCGTTAGGAGACTGCAAGATTATTGTAAGAGACTCGTCCCTAAAGCCCTAAAAGCTGATATACGTAACGGGTGAAAAACGAACCCGTTGACTAGTTCTGTGCTGTGCGCTCTAATTTCGTCCAAGCTGACCTAAATTGATTGGATAATCGTCAGCAATCAATCCCCTATTCAGATGCTACATAAAACAAGTCATTTCATACTGTGAGTCGTCGCAAGCCGCGATTGAGCATCAAAACAATATCCGCGCGGTAGCTAGAGCCATTTTGTTAGAGAATGTATTATTTTCGCGATCGGCTATATGGCTGTATTTGGAATACCTTCTCGCTCGGGGATCACCTGGATTGCACAGAGGAAAGAGATATTAGATCAAGACATAGCAACAGAGAGTATTCGGAAGATATCACTTACTCGGATCCAAAAACTCAGCAGCGGCTCGGATACGATCTTGGGGATCCATGGTGATAAAACGGTGGGAAATGCCCACTACCAAGCAACACGGAGAAGTCTAAATCAGTAAGTAGTGTAGAAGGATAGATTAAAAAGATGAATTAACTGATCTCCTGAGAAGACTTCTAAATTGTGTGCTTGTTGTTGGGGGATTATCTGTGGTCTGGAGAAAGAGGGGAATCGGAAAAAGACGAGGTTGAGGTTCAGAGACGCGTTTCCCTTCCTTTTTCGCGTTTCGCGTCTAAGCGATCTTCAGCCAATCACAATGCGCCATTTCGCGTTTTGAGCTTCGGTCATGTGATCTGTCAATTTTGCCTATTTGGGAAGTCTGAACAATGAGAGACGGAGAGAAATAATATAAAATAGATTTAAGTGAATTATAGTATACAAAATATAAAATATATTGACGCGCTAGCCCAACATAATATGAGAGCATATATATGACACATGACATGGAGAAATGTACAATAGGAAAAGGAAAACAATAATATACACGACTAGGGGATTACAGTCCAATCAACCAGAAAAGTTGAGATGAAAGAGCCCTCACTCGAATTCCGAATAAGCAAGCTTGTAAACCTTAGCCATCATATCCCGGACCTCGTTTAAGCGTGTCTTAGCATGGTAATGAAGACCATGCGCCTCACGGTCCTCCTCACTGGCAAACTCCCCATCCTCCCCCGGCTCAGGCAGGGGTATCTTCTTTCGGATCCAGTCAAGATCATACTGCCACTCCCGCAGACCGCGCCAGCGTTTGGCTCGGTTCTTCTCGTGGTAGAGCTTCCAATCTAGCTTCTCTTCGTCCTTCATGTGTTTCCAGATCTGAAGTCTGCACCAGAAAATCCATTCCTTGCGGTACCGATCCTTGATATCGTATGCTTCCTCTTCAAGACGGAGATACTGCAGTATCAGCGGCAAGTTCTGAGCATCGATCTTCTTCAGCCAGAGCCGCTGGTTGCGTGGCGGAATCCAGTTCTTCCAGCGTCCACTCTCAACAGCTCTGCGCCAGATGCCTTCCTCCTTGCGCCACATGATTCGTTGCTTGTTCAGTTTCTGCTCTGCCTCTTCCGCCTCTTTGGATCTGTCGGGAAGCTCAAGATGTCCATGCTGTAGTAGGCGAGGGGTGTCCTTCAATGCCACTTCCCGCAAATTCTGCCAGTGCTGAGTTTCCTTGCCCTTGCCATGTAGATGGAACGGTAATCGGGGAGGCGTCTGTTCCAAGTTAGGGTTTCCTTCGAGGAACTCACGTCTCTGGACTCGTCTGTTGTAATCATCCTGCCTGAACCGAGCATCTTCTTCTAAAAGGGTTTGGATCAATGGCATGTTTGGTTTGGTTTCTCTCGGCGCTCCTTCGGGTAAAGGAATAAGATCATATGGAGATGGAATAGGACCGTCGACATTCTCCGCTACTTTTTGTAAAGAAGTTTGAGGTTGATTCTCGTCTTGGTCGTTAACCCCAGGCTCCATCACCGTTATGACAGGAGCGGATTTTACTATGTCCTGGGCTTCGTTCAATATCTGTCCAAATCCGCCCTGAGGGTCTCGTATAGTTCCCATGGCAATCAGGGTCAGTGGAGCGGACGTCAGTATGGAATTGACTTCCTCGCCTGCATCCAAAACTGAGCGTGCCCTAGCATCTACCAAGGCAGAAGCTAAGCGAACGATAGTATCGTAGGATGGCTGCATGTGATCAGGTTCAAGCTTTGCCCAAGCAGAACTTTCTTCGTGGCCCATATGGTCAGGCCGACGGGGCCTATATTCATTCCTATTTTCCTGAAGAGCAAATGTGGAAGGGACGTGCATGGGCCGCACCGACGATCCCGCCCTTACTTGAGCCCATCCGGTGAAATTGGGGATGAACAGCTTTTCGAAAAGAATGAAAGCGTTGAGTCGCTCCTCTTTTCGTGGGGAAGTAGCAAGCAGTTCAATATAGTAGGACCAGTTGTGTGTCGTCAAAGCAAAGCCCGCCTTTTGGAGCTGCGATATAATGACTGCGATCTTAGAGTGGAGGTCTTGCTCGGCATAAGACTCCATAAGGATGGAAAGAGGTTCGGCGAGGGAGAAGCGGTAAGTATTTGAATTGGAGACCGCAGAGACGTACATATCGGAATCTTTCTTCTCGTCAATTGCAAATTTTGCTGTGATGGTTGCTCCGAGTTTGGCTTGCTCGAATGCTTTCGCCCACACCGCATCAATATGCGCCCAATGTCTGTCTCGTAACAAATGCTCCATTCGCCGGGCTAATTGACTGAGAGGCACAAGGTCTGGGTTATCCTCAAGGCGCTTTTGTTTGCTTTCAAGGTGGCTGGCCAGCGTCCGGCTTCGAGCAGCTGCGTCGTACTCTTTATAGGCCGAGATGAGCTCGGTGTAATATAGAGAGGGGAAGGCGTCTCGTATGGACATCCTTTCTGCTCCAGGTTGAGGTACAAACGTAGCCCATTCTTTTATGCTGAAATCCTTCACGATTGAGTCGAGATATTCCTCTGCATTCACCAGTCTGATTTCGTTATTATGCCCGACATAGTTCCCTTCCTCGATCTGTCTCTTGTCCATTTCTATTTTTGCTTTGAGGATTGACAGCTTCGCGCTAAGGCTCAACCGCCCGAATTTTTTGATGATCTCAGCACGGGTGTACTCGACCATTTCCAGGTCTCCAATCATAGCATAGCCGTATAGAATGATAGCATATTGGTATTCGGTCACCGCAACTTGTCGACGAGCTTCAAGTTTTCGAACCACACGAACAGCATCGTCATGGTTGCCGGTGCGAACGAGGGCGGTTAGCGTCGCTGCATAGGTCATGTCGTCGAATTTCACCCCTAATCCTCTCATTCGGTCATGTACTGCCAACATGGAATCGAGGTCAGGAATCGATGCGTAGTGCGACAGTATAGTATTCCACATGCAAGTGACAGAACCCGGCGCATTCAGTTTCATCACCGTGTCTGCGAACTTTTCAGCAGCCTCATACTTCATATTGTTACAAAGCACCTCGACCACCGGGTGAAGCATCGCCATAGTAAGTTTAATACCGTACGCCTTGGCGACTTGCAGGAAGTCCATCACGCTATCAACACTGCCGTCCTTGGCAAACATATCCATCATGATAGCAAGCGTATCCGAATCTGGCTTCAGTCCGGCATTCAACATTTCTTGGAGAGTTGCTAAACCACCGGCCTTATCGCGGGATCTGGCATAGGCGAGTAGGAGTAAGTTCCAGCTGGTCACATTAGGGCCCAGCAAGAATTCGCTGGACAGCCTCTCGAACTGCTGCCGGGCCTGGTAGACCTTTCCAACCACTGCATTGACTTGTATGAGAGGGTTAACGAATTCAAGGTCCGTAGGTTTGCCGTAATGACGGACGTAGTCCTGGAAAATATTAGTCACTCTGCGGACGTCTCCAAGTTTGGAAAAACCCGTCAGTGCAATTTGATATGCTTCCTCGGATGGCTTTTTGAAGAGAGCTCTAAACTCTCTCATGAGATCATTCGTTATTTCAACCTTTTCCCGTGCCATTGCAACCTGCAAAAGCCCAATGATGGCCTTCTCGTACGGCTTGGCGTCCTTCACGAATATACGTGCTTGCCAATACACCTGGAGTGAGTGGAAGGATCCTACTTCAAGATCCAATTCTCCTAGTGTTGACAGCGCCAGGAAGAGATGTCGGCTCTCGAGTAAACCAATAGCTTGAAGGCTGTAGAACAACAACAAAATTTGTTCAACAGGGGCTTGTCTCAATACGTTCTTCTCCCTCACGATTAAATAAGCTAGAAAGCTTATTAAAGGCTCGGCGTCCGACTGACTAAACTTCTTATCCCGTAACGTCTCAAGTAAACTGAGAAGTCGTTCTGGAAGGCTGCGCATATTCGCTAATTCGGAATATATTATTCGTTCTCGAGGTCGGTCTTTTGGGAGGTATGGTTTGAGGTTCATGAACTGAACTGCTTCCTTCCACTTCATGCCATCCACGAGGACAACCATGATATGGTCCCAGCACTTTTGTCCTTTGAAGTTGGACACCGCTTCTTTACAAATATCCGCGAGCAGATTTAAATTATTTTCATTTCTTATCAAAGATTTAGCAACGTAGCCGTAATCTGAAGCAGTGCGATGTTCAACACCAATGGCTTCAAATGCCACTCTCGAACGAATGAAATCCAAAGGGTCCTCCGATTCCGAGAGATACGCAAGCACGCGGGGGTGGTACTCTGGCTTCTGGGTCTTCACAAGCTTATAAAGCTTCCAAACGCCATTGTAGTTAGGAGGGGAATCGCCGCTTAGATGTCTATCAAGTCGCCGTAGAATAGCAGGACTGACAGGTACTTCCCCATCCCGGCCAACCCGATGACGCCGTTTCGTCTCTTTTCCTTTGCTAAGAAAAGCGCGAAAGCCGCTTGTTTTCCGAGAACGTTCCAGACCCAATTCCTCCATCCGAGCATGGATCATCGTCTCTCGTTGACGTCGATAAAAATTGCTATAAGACAGTCCGAACCTCATAAAAGGCAGTAAGGGAGATGTTCTCTTGCTGGGGTGAATTATGGCCTTCTTCGGTTGTTTGTAGAGGTCGTGGTAGTGGAAATCATATGCCTCGTGCGGTTCCCCATGATTATTTTCCTCCTCGGCGTCCGGTATATGGTCTTCCTCAATTGGTGGTACTGTGCTCTGTTCGGGTTCCGCGACTTCGCCAGGAGCCGTGGAGTAACCTCGACTGCCCAATTTTCTTCTGCGGTTGACAGAGGTTTTTAGGACGCGGGGAAGGCGATATCGTGCGAATGCTTGGGTCTCGGGAGGGTATAAGAATTCCAACCGGGGATGTTGAAGGTGACTAGTGGGGAGAGTTAAAGGCTCTGTTGCTGGTGAAGGCCGGCCGGCGGAGGATCGTGGCGACTGAGGGAAATCAAAGCTCCGCAAGGGAGCGTCAATGTCAGCAGCGCCATGGTGCCAAAACTCCGGATGCAAAATCCGACGGGATCGAGTGTGGCGCTTCGAATGGCGAAAGAGGCATTCTCCAGCGTTTTCTAGGCGCTGAGCAGCTCTCTCCAGCATCCCCTACAACAGCGCTAGAAATATAAGACGAAATTAAACGGTTATAAATGCAGCGGCATGTCGCAGAACTAAGGTCCCCGTCAGCTACACCCAAGGCAGAAATTGAAGGGCGAGATCACGAGTAACAATAAAAAATCATCTCATAATTGGCCAAAGCAACTTACTGAGTAAATGAGGGTAGGGTCTAACTGCTCTGCTCTTGTCGGGAATGACAGGCGCAAAAACCAGGACAGCACGAGCAACGATCAAAGCTGGCTGGTAAGGGTTTAATCGCTGATTAAGCGGCCAATCCAGCAGGTCTGCACGGCCGAATCCAAAAAGAATGAATTGAGAGCTCAACGGCAACAGCCAAGGCAGATTGGGGGATCACTGTTGGAGGAGGTTGATTTTCACGGCGGAACAAGCATTTGATATGATTATTTTCGGTTTTGCTGGGTCGAGGTTCGGCGGACGGCGCGCGGGTTTCTCCGGGGCCGGCCAACCACACAAGACTCCAAGAGGACACCGCAGCAAGGCAATAGGTATACATACCACCATCAACAGGGAATACATAGTGAAAAGGGTAACTGGACTCCTTGAAGGTTGTGCTGGCCATGGATATCACTGCTTTCATCGTCAGCCACAGAGAAGATGCCCTTCTGGCGGGGGACTACAACTCGTACCGGGCCCAGTTGTCCCGCAGATTGCACACCATCCGCAAGAAGCTGGGACAGACCACCCCGCGGGGTAAGAAATATACTGCGAAACCCGCGATAACGGCTGACAATGTCGCCAAGGACACCAAGTATGCTTGCGTTGTTCAAACCCATTGAAATATAGCCTTGCTAACAGTGGGCAGCTTCGCTTTCCTCATTCTCCTAAGCGCAGAACGCGCATGGGCCACTGCGATGCATATGAAGTCGACACATTCCTCAGATCCGTCCACCAAGGGCATTGTTGGTTCTGCAAGGCGGCATATAATATCTCGTCTGCACAAGGCTACCATTTACGCAAAGCAACTGGTCTCAGTTTTCCAGGATGCAGCGTCGTCCGCTTCGAGAATTGACCTCCTTGAGGCACGGGGTTATCTAGCTTCGCTTCTGGGTGCATTTTGGATGGAAAAGAGAAGATGGGATCTGTGTCTACAACAGTACTCGCTTGCAAAAGTAATCTACGGCGCGCTCAGCACCAAAGCGAAAAGGGAGACGTTTCGCGATCTTTTATCTACTACGATCGATCCTGGTCTTCGATATGCAGCTTACCAGTCAAAACTTCCCCGATCTGCGGCCTTAGAATCCATTGCAATCAAACACATGCCTTCTGATGCAGAAGTCCGGGATGATGTGGCATCTATTAGTCCAAGCAGCTTGACGGAGGGGGTAGCGGATACCAACCAAACAGCTGATGGCTCCATCCAAGAGATACCGCAGACCATCACGTGGAGATCACGGACAGTCAAACTGGAGGATGCGTCCATATCGCAAGCTTTAACCGCAGCATCCCTAGCAGAATCTCAGTTGTCATCGTGGTTATCCAGCCCCGCAGGTCAATCCTCCTCTCTGAGCGAAAAGGCCGCCAACTATGACAATGTGATAATTGCCAGTCAGGATGCTGTGGATGCAACCAAGACAGCTGTCGATGAACTGTCTGCTGAAGGAATTGACTTGGGAGATAAACGGATGCAAGCTCTGCAAGTAACCCGTACTGCAGTGAACTATGCGCTCGTTGGCTGGCGGGTTGGAAGAAACCGGATATTATGCGGCACAGACGATGGTATCAACTTTGAAGCAGAAGTAAAAACTTCTTCCAAAAAACAGAAATCAAGCAAGCCAGGCGGTAAAGGCATGGGACGCAGGCTCGCCCGGTTACGTGAGAGAACCACGCTGTATGACGCTACTCTGCAAAGCTTGGACTTCATCCGGGAGCTACCTGGTGTTGCAGGTGATGCCAGCTTCGTGGAGGAACTAAATGCAAAACGCAACTATTTCCAGTCGCTCAGGTATTTCACTCTGCTACAGCATGATAATCGTCGTTACATGTTCTAACCACAATATCACAGGTGTCTGGCAGTCGGGAGGGCCCACGCATTCCTCTCCAACTCCAAAAACGCCCTCGGCCTCTTCTCCCGCGCCCTAGACCTCGCATCGACTTCTCTCTCCACCAACCAAGCTCAACAACAACAAGCCTCAGTCCCACGGCGCCTAGATGTCTCCGCCACCCAGGCCGAAGCTCTCCACACCTACCTCCAAGGACTTGTCTGGCAATACCGGGGCATTGTTGAAATCGAGACCCTCTCGTCAGAATCATCATCCAAGGGCAACAATTCCTCATTCCTGCCGCCGATGATTGAGCGACTGGACGAATATCCGTCTGGCGAAGTAGATCTCACGCGGCTGGTTACGTATCCGCCCAAGATGGAGCCCATCCCAGTTAAGCCTTTGTTTTTGGATGTTGCGTGGAATTACATTGATTACCCTCGGGCGTCTAAACAGGCTGTTCCTGGTACTTCTACTGCTGCTGCTGCAGAGCCGGAGCCAAAGAAAGAGGGGAAGAAGGGGTGGTTTGGGTTTGGCCGTTGATATGTGTTGGTATTTACTTTGAACGTTTTGTTTGCGAGACGGGAGAATCTGTGCAGTAATATGCTCCAATAGATATATCCAGCAGCTGTGCCATATATTAATGATGGGACTATTTCCTCCAGAAGCTTTCTGTTTGCGTTTGCCTACATCTTGTACTCTTGAAATTGTAATGTCGGAACCAAGCAAAGTTACACTGTTCCTCGGATAGCTACGTCAGAAGAGGCAAAAGAAGACGGGAGATTTATTTTTAGAAGTTTCATATGATCTATCACAGCCTTCCAATGCTGCTTCACGTCCCAGTTCTTCCGGTAATTCTTTCACTCCAAATAATGGACGGATGCGCCAACTCCGATGATGTATATCACGTGATGTACATAGGGTTTCGGAACAAAAGTAGCCGAATCATGCTGTTTGAACCGGGTAAATAATATTATTCAATAGGCATCGAAATCACTTCTGTGTATTATTATATTGAGCAATTGGTCCTCAACAGAGGTCTAGTTGCACAAAGCACAGAAAGACTTCAAAGGCATGCTGCCGCATAGCAATATTCGAGGGCAGAATAATAAATAATAATAAATAATAATAATGGGGCCATCCCTATTTATTTACGCTCCCGGACCCCATATGGATCGTTTCGCGATCTGCAAAAAAGAATTTTCTTTCTTCGGCCAGGGGTTGGCTGGAATGCAAAGGTTGAAGGGAAGAAAAACGGGCTGAGCTGTTGATTTGCTCTCCTCAACAGCCACGATCTGAATTTGAAGCTGTGAATAATAGGATAAATGGCGATTGAATTGAATCCCCAAAGGCCAATAACGCGAGTGAGAAACAGCCGACTAAGCACGGGGTTGCTATAGTGTCCCCACGCTAGTACATCACCCTGTAAGAAACACGTATGCAGGCCGGAGACTAGTCCCGAAAGGGCGGCTGTATTAATATCGGCGGTGAGGGTGGCGTACTGCCAATACACGCCGGTACGGGGTCTGGGTGGCCGCCCCGCCATTAGTCACCCGGAATCCCGGCCTCTCATTGGCTGGGCGCCCTGCATGGCTGTTGTTAGCGCACTGTATCGCGATTTCTGCGTCTGCGTCTCCTCCTCTTTCTTCGCCAACCTCAACTCCATTCATCATCTTCTTCGCTGGGACGGACAATCCAACTCCCTCTCCCACCCTCTATCCAGGTCCCTCCTGTGTCACTCCTTTTCATTGTTGTCTCTCTCATTCTCACTGTCATCCAGGACTCAGTACAACCTAACCAGTCAAAGACTATCTATCCCTGGCTATAGTGTCTTGTCTTGTCTCTTATAACCCCCTTTTTCTACTAATATAACAAGGCCCTCTCCACCATAACTGTACTTCATCAAAACCCCCCCATCTCTGATAAGAGCTCGACACTCTCCCTCCATCTATCGCCATGGCGGACGTCAATGGCACGTTTGCCTCCCCCGTGGCAGACGCAGGCATGGCTGCCCTGGCAAAGGATCCCGCCGGCCTGCTGATGACCATCTACAACGGCATCACCGGATGGACTGCCCTGTTCGCCCTGTTCCTGTTGCTCGTTGCTTACGATCAAGGTATGTTGACATTCTTCCATTCAATTTCCGAAAATTGATTTTGCTGACAATCACCAGCAAAATACATCTGGCTCAAGGGCTCGATTGTTGGCCCCTCCTTCAAGATCCCCTTCATGGGCCCCTTCCTCGAATCCGTCAACCCTAAGTTCCTCGAGTACAAGGCCAAATGGGCTTCCGGTGACCTCAGCTGTGTCTCCGTCTTCCACAAGTATGGCTCTTTTGTCCGGCACAAAATGAAATATTAAATTGCTGACATGCGCTCAAGATTCGTCGTCATTGCCTCCACCCGTGATATGTCTCGCAAGGTCTTCAATTCACCCGGATACGTCAAGCCATGCGTGGTTGATGTCGCGCACAAGCTTCTAGGCAAGGACAACTGGGTGTTTTTGGATGGCAAGGAACACGTAGAATTCAGAAAGGGATTGAACGGCCTCTTCACCAGACCAGCCCTGGCCACCTATATGCCGCAGCTCGAGGACGTCTATAACCACTATTATAAATTTTTCCTGGAGAGATCTGTACAGAACGAGATGAAGCCAGAGCCATGGATGCCCCATTTCCGTGAACTCATGACCGCACTCTCTTGCCGCACCTTTGTTGGACACTACATGTCCGAAGAGGCCGTCAAGAAGGTCGCCGATGACTACTACCTGATCACTGCCGCTCTCGAATTGGTCAACTTCCCCATCATCCTGCCATACACCAAGACGTGGTACGGAAAGAAGGCTTCCGATATGGTACTGGACGAGTTCACAAAGTGCGCTGCCAAGAGTAAGGTTCGCATGGCTGCCGGCGGAGATGTCACCTGCATCATGGACGCTTGGGTCAAGGCTATGCTTGACTCCGCTGCATATCGCGAAAAGATCGCCAAGGGTGTCAAGGTCGAAGATTCTGAGAAGCCTTCCCACGTCCTCCGTGATTTCACCGATTATGAAATTGCGCAGACCATCTTCACGTTCCTGTTCGCTTCCCAGGATGCCACCAGCAGTGCTTCCACTTGGCTCTTCCAGCTCATGGCTGATCGTCCCGATGTCCTCGACAAGGTCCGAGAGGAGAACTTGAGAGTCAGAGGCGGTGACCGCAACGTTCCCATTTCCATGGATCTGCTTGACCAACTGACCTACACCCGCGCTGTGGTCAGAGAGACCCTCCGATACCGCCCTCCAGTGATCATGGTCCCCTACGAAGTCAAGAAGGATTTCCCCGTCACCCCTACCTATACGCTGCCAAAGGGTTCCATGATCGTTCCCTCCGTCTGGCCCGCAACCCATGACCCAGAGGCCTACCCAGACCCCGACAGCTTCATCCCTGACCGATGGGTGACAGGCGAGGCTGACAAGGCCGCCAAGAACTTCCTCGTTTTCGGCACGGGTCCTCACTACTGCTTGGGCCAGACCTATGCGCAGCTCAACCTGATGGCCATGATTGGCAAGGCCAGTATGATGATGGACTGGGAACATCATCTCACCCCTGTATCAGAGGATATCCGGGTGTTTGCCACAATCTTCCCTCAAGTAAGTTATTTCTTCCCATTGAAACTTTTGTAAAAACAACAAACTAATATGTTGTGTCAGGATGACTGCCCTCTTGTGTTCCGCCCACGACTTGAATGAGTTGACTTCTCATCCTCCTTTTGTTCGACGAATGAAATGAACCCACCTTAATATACACGGAAGGCTATATAGAATGGTGATCATATCCATTTCAAAAAGACTTCTCGCTTCGAGCAACGATTGCGCGTTTTCCACATTCTAGTTGAAATGCCCCGTCTCGCCCGTATTAGCATCGTCTCTGTCCAGGAGACAGCCGTTTGACACCACAAAGCGGTAAATCACAAGAGGAAACAATTTATCCCCCTAATATCCCTCGGCATTGTTTCTTTTTCTTGGACATAGCATCTTCGTTTCTCCATTTTATTTCTCTTTCTGGACGCTCAATCTCGCGTTCCCCCCTGTTCTTATATTTATCTTTCTTAGTTCAAGATGGCTCTCTGATCTGACGCAATCTGCTGTGGTGCTTATTCCACGCTGTAAAATTCTTCCTATGTGAGGTGTTGGGATGACATGACCTAGGTTAAGGATTTCTATTGTATTTCCACCTAGATCATCAGGCCCGTTTTCACCTCTCGTCCTTGATGCCGGTTTTTGTCGACCCACGTCTTGTGCTTTTTTTAAAAGATCACTGCGTTGACTCGTCTTCATAAACGGGGGCGCGGTGTTCGATTTTCATTTTTGTTTGTTTGGCTTGGCTTGGTTCGATAAAGAAATTTCCTTAGATGCTATGTACATAATGCTGTCGGCTGAGGTTGGAGACAAGAAGGGGTGTTCTGGGGAGTGAGGTGGTTGTCATAGTAAGAGGGGAAAAGACGGATGCGGAGGTTACTCTATATCTCTATTAATTAATTGTTTTCTTTTCTTTTTTCCGATTTTTGGTCTTTTAAAAGCCCCGTCGCACATATATATTTTTGAGATCTACTACGTCTATATATACACCAGTGCAGGCATGGGGCTGCTGACCATGGCTGACCCGATGACAAATATTACAAATGTTTATGCGTTAGTCTTTGCTTTACGGCTCACAGTGGCTGTATGATGAGCAGAAAATAATTGGAGGGTATTAGTCTGAATTGCTCCATGTTTTTGATGAAGCTGGGGATGGGTGATGGGATTGGGAGAGTGAGGGTGAGGCTGCCGGGCTGAAGAAATGCACGCTTGGTCATATAACTTTAATAGTTTCTGGGACTGGGGATGGGGTCTTAGTTGCTTATACCAGGGTGCGCTGAATCTGTGGCAGCTTGAATGATAATTGGACATTTCAATAGACAATTTTAATTTGAGCGCATGGTGGATGCAATACCAGGCAGGGAATATATATATATTTGGCTTTTCCTACGAGGAGAGAGAGTTGGAATGAATTTAGACATTGTTAAATAATGCAGATAGACTAATTTAGTGAACTTTGCTTTCTTTTCTTTTCGTAAATTGATCTAGATAATGAATAATGCCAACATCATTTTCCAAAGGTTGCTTGCTTCGTTGTTTGTTGTTGGAGCGTATGAAAAAGCCGGCTGCCGAATAAATAATGAACCCCCAACTGACATCATCCATCCCATCCCTTCTCCGGGCATCCCAAAAAATCATCATCCCGAAGCCGAAAAACAAACAACTCCTTGTTCACCAACGTTTCAAGCCCAGCCAAACAAGGACTAGGAACATAATTGGCATTGTACATACTCTTAACACAGACATATCAATTGACACTCCCTCCCAAAAAGAAGTACCGCGACCGCATCATCACCCAAACAATGTCCGCCGCCCGCTCCCTAACCACCGCCACCACCGCCCTCTCCTCCCCTTCCCGCTATGCCGCCAGATTACTGCGGAATGGCACCGGAGGAGCAGCTGCCCGGGCGACAACTACGTGTTCTGCGAGGAACTATTCATCCATAACTACTGGCTTCGGGCGACGGCAACTGCAATTGCAGCGGAATGGCGGAGGTGTGGCCACCGGACTGAGAGCGTGGAAGAAGAACAACACCTTCGTTGAGAATACATTATATGGTTCTTCCGCCCGGTGCTTCTCTGCAGAGAGGGGGAAGGAGAATGGATTTAAGCAATATGGCTTTGAAGAGGTACGGTTTTAAACTTTTCAATCCCTACATTAACTCCCTCCTCCCCCTACCAACCTCTCCTCCAGACGCCTCCGCATCTAACCCAGTAGAACCTACACCAGATAACCGCCTCCCTCCCCACCTCCACCTCCACCAGCACAAGCACAGAAACATCCCCCTCATCAACCCCGCCACCCCACCCCTCCCCAATCCTAATCGACGTCCGCGAACCCGCCGAACTCTCCGCAACGGGCATAATCCCCACAGCCCTCAACATCCCCATCGCCAGCCACCCAGACGCCCTCTTCCTCTCCCCCGACGAATTCCTCACCCGCTTCGGATTCCCCAAGCCCGGCTTTGAAGACTCCCCGGCCTCCTCTTCTGATGCTGCATCAGAAACCTCCGCTTCATCCTCTGTCTCCGAAACCTCGGCTGGAAAAGCGAGCTCGGAGGGCAAAGAGGGGGGCAGAGAGGAGGGCAAGGCGGACTTGGTGTTTTACTGCAAGGCTGGGGTGAGGGCGCGGGCCATGGCGGAGTTGGCGGTTAAGGCTGGCTATGACAAGGGGAGGGTAGGGGTTTATGAGGGGAGTTGGTTGGATTGGGAGAAGAGGGGGGGACGGGTGGAGAGGTGGGAGGGGGAGGATTAGATTTGGTTCAAATAAATGGATGAGTTGATTGAGGGGGTTATGAGGGGAGCTGGGGGGTAGATAGATTGGATATGATCTTTTGTGTATAGTTGCTGGTCAGTTGTTGGTGTACATGTACATAGTTTGTGTGAAATTAGGGTGGACATTTTTGTTGTATATGAAACTTTTTATGGTGTTAGTATATAGTTCAAGTTTTTCTCTCCCGTTCTTACTATTCTGATCTGTCTGCCAGTCCTGATGCATGTCATACAGCGGATGTAAGTTGGCAGACACATGGATGAAAATCACTGCTAGTGAGCATTGAAACGGGAGAAGAGCTCAGCTTACCAGAACTAAATCCTCATGTAAATTTGGAACAGTATGAAGCAGAGTAAAATAATGAAAAGGGAAAAGAGCAGACATAAAGACAAAGCAGAAGATGAAATGATGTGACCGTAAAAGGAATGCAGAGAAATATTAGAAAGACATGCCTCAACTTCTCAAAAATACAATAAAATCCATAAAATCCATAACATTTTATTCTTTTTTATTCATAACATCAAACTAGAAAGATAAGACAACAAGAAAAAAAGGAAATGGCAAACCAAAAAAATCTTAAAAAAAGCGCACCCCCTCATACACATGGCCATCCACCCCGTCTTCAAGATGAAACAAAGAAGAAAACCATCATCATCATCATCATTAGATTCAAATTCATAAAAATCAAGGGATATCAAACAGCGTCTTCAGCTTCTTCACAAGCGCCCACTCCTCCATCGACACCTCGGGTCGGTAAAACTCCTTGAGCGTATCTATGCTGGGCCGCGAGATGAGTGAGTACAGTGTGTCCTTCTCCTCGAGCTGACGGCCGTATAGAGGCTGGTTGGCGCCTTCGATCTTGACGGCTACGGAGGGTTGACCCTTTTTGCAGAGCGGGATTTGCTTGTGTTCGCGTTCGATGGATTGGCTGTGTTTAAATGATTAGTCTCGGATCTCGAAAAAGATTAAGGAAGGGTTGGGGGGGATATTTGACTTACACTCTTCCTAGACTGATAACCTCCTTGAGGCCAGTGACAGGGTTGGTCTTGACTGCAGCAATAGGTGTGAGCAGGCGTAACGAGCCCTCAACAACATCCACACCAACGACGATAGGATCCTTCTTGTTAAACACAGCCACAGGCTTGAGCACGCAGGGGAAGACGGCAAGAAGCTTGCTCTCCTCCTTCTTCTGCTCGGTGATCTGCTCCATGTGCTTGGTGAAGTCGTCGAAGAGATGATAGATGATGTCGGCCGTGAAGATCTTGATGCCCACTTCGTCTGCGTACGCCTGGGCCTCCTTGTCGACCTTGACGTCGAAACAGAGCATGACGGCGAACTGCTTCGCCTTTTCGAGCATAGTACCTGCACGCATGACATCGCGCTTGTAGACGGGACCGATGGAGATGTTGGCGACGGGGATTTTGGAGACGCGCAGGAACTCGAGGAGCGCTTCGAGGGAGCCGAGGGTGGAGGCTTGAACGCTGACACCGCGGTTGTCTTTGGAGACTTTGCTGAGGAGGGACTCAAGATCGGACATGACTTCGTCTTCGAGATCTTCCTCGTCGTCATCGGGGCCAACCACGAGTAGTCGGGAACCGGCAATGGCGTGCTCGAGGTCGTTGGCGGCAATCTTGACACCTAGCGATGCCTTGACTTCCTTGTTGTGCACGTACGCCGATTTGAGACGCAACTCTTTGAGCGGTGCCGGCGTCAGTAGTGCTCGAATATTTGTGGCTATGGCTCCGTTGAGACCGCACATGACGACCCGATCACCCTCGCGTAGAACACCGTTTGAAAGAACAACGTCAATGGTTGTGCCTAGACCCTCAATCACCTTAACCTCAAGAACAGTACACTCAACCTCGGAGAGGTACATGAGCTGCTTGGTCATGCGCTCCTGCGTGAGCTGGACAAGGAGCTTAAGCATGTCTGGCACGCCTTCACCAGTATGCGCAGAGGTAGGAACAAGCGACACATTGCGGGCCATGGACTTGTTCTCCCAGTAGAGCTCCGAGTTGAAACCCTGTTCGGCGAACGCGAGCTTGGTCTTGTCGACTCTGTCCCTAAACTCGTTCTGCACACCCTTGTTCTGCAGGGCCAAACTGTCCTGGAAGCCGTTGTTGTCAATCTTCTTCCAGCCATAGAGACGATCGATCTTGTTCAGCGCAACAATGAAGGGAGTCTTTCTGTCACGAAGCAGCCTCATAGACTCAAGAGTCTGCGGCTCCAAGCCGTGCATAATATCGACCACGAGAATGGCAATGTTACAGAGCGAAGAACCTCTTGAACGCAGATTGGAGAAGGACTCGTGACCGGGCGTATCGATGACGAGGAGACCAGGAACCTTGAACTCGAACGAGTTATCCTTGTTGACAACAGCTGTCTTTGTCTTCAGGGCCTCTGTGGGGAAATATGTAGCACCAATCTGCTGCGTGATACCACCAGCTTCTCCCTCCTGGACATTTGTCTGTCTAATCTTATCCAAAAGCTTGGTCTTACCCGTATCGACGTGACCGAGAATACAGCAAATAGGAGAGCGCAGGTTATCCGCCGACCGCGCAGCAAGAGCTTCTTCGTGTTGTTTCTTTCTCCGCTCCGCTGCCTCTGCCTTCTTTTGAGCGATAGCCCGCTGAGCCGCCGATACCTCCTCGTCGGATTCCTCTTCAGAAGACTCCTCCTCAGTCTCCTCTTCTTTAGCCGTTTGTGCTTTCGCAGCACCGTTAGCTTCTTGCTTCTTGGCAGCTACCTCTTCCTCATCCGAGGACATATCCCAACTCTCCTTGATACCATCATCCTCCGCCTCCTTAGCAGCAGCGGCAGCTGCCTTAGCAGCCGCCTTCTCTTCAGCGCGCTTGCGAGCCTCCTCTTCCTTCTTCGCCCGCTCAGCCTCAAGAGCTAACCGTTGTGCCTCAGCTCTGGCAGCAGCAGCCTCGAGATCTTCCTCCTCCTTCTTCCCGCCACGCTTCTTCTTATTCTCATATACGGGCTTCTTCTTCTCCTCCGTAGGCTTCTCCAGCCCAGCAACCATCGCACCAGCCGCAAGCATCTGCTGCTTCCGGAGTTCATTGCGCTGCTGAGCCTCCTTCTGCGCCTTGCTAAGCAATTTACCCTCGCGCCTCAACTGTTCTTTCTTCTCCCGCTCCCTCTCCTTCTTCCTCTGCCGGGCTTCCTCCCTCTTGCGCTCCTCTTCCTCTAACTCCCTCAGTTTCTGTTCAGCCGCGGCCTTCTCCTCAGCCTCCAGACGGGCAATCTCCTCCTGCTGTTTCCGTAGAGCCTCCTGTTGTCTCTGGATGGCAGCAAGGTGGGCGGGAACCTTCTTCTTCTTCGCAGGCTCAGCAGCAGCAGCGGAGGCGGGAGCGGGCTTCTCTTCAACGGCAGGTTTGGCGGGCTCAGCCTTTGGCGCGGGGGCAGCGGGAGTGCCAGCCTTCTTCTTTGCAGCCTATATCAAACATCAAAAAATTAGCCACGTAATCTACCTTTGGACCAAAATGAAAAAAAGGGGGGAAAAAAAGGTACACACCTGCTCCTTCTTCCTCTGCTTCTCCCTCTCCTTCTTCTCTTTCTCCTTCTCCTTCTTCGACTTCAAGCCACTGCTCTGCTCCTCATCCTTCGCCTTCTTCAACGCCGCCGCCTTCTCCTTGGCCTTTTGTCTCGCAGTCGCACTGCCCGCAAACACATCATCTTCATCCTCAAAGCTCGCTTCTTGCGGCTGCTTATTCGCAGCAGCACCGTCAGCAGTGGGATCCTCCCCCTCGACAAAGTCATTATCGCCGCCCTTGCCCTTCTTGGCCTTTTTGGTCCTGTTCTTCTTGAGGGCAGCTAGCAGGCCGCCAGCCATTTCGTCATCATTGTTCCCGTCGTTGTTGGCAGCAGCTCCGTCAGCGGCATCGTTGTTGTTGGCGTCGGCGTCTGGAGAGGCGTTTGCTGGCGGAACAGTTTCGCCCAGCTCGGCTTCCCAGTCATCCTGCGGCTTCTTGCTCCCCTTCTTCTTGGGTGCCATATTTGTAATCGCTTTCTTTTCTTTTTTTTTTTTTTGTCGGAAGTTGATGAGGTTTTGTGTGTTACTTGGCTATCCCCTCTGTGTTGTTATCTGCGATCGTAGTTAAAAAAGATTTTTGAACAGCTCTAAAAAAAAGCCCCAAGTTGAGCAAGCTAGGTCAGGCAATGTTGAAGTTGAGTGTCCGCTGACTCTTAACGAGAGTGAATGCGGTGAAGCGGAGTAGGAAAGGTGGAGGAGTGCTTGTAAAATTCGATGTGAGGTTCCTCGAAGGCAAATGCGGTGACATCAGCGAGAAATATCAACGGCCGTTGTTGTGTGCGTCGCGCGGATATGCGGGGGAACACCGAAAACACAGTGATACCCGATTTCAGCCCCTTAGTAGAAATGCCCTGGATATGAGAGGCAAAATCTGGAGTGAAAAATATAGATGGGATATATATCCGGGACTGGATGGGGAGGGAGAGAGTGGGAAGGTTTGTTCCTCGCCGAGAAGAGAACGATGGTGGGGGACGAACGGAGTGCAAGCGAGGGAGCCGGGGATCAAATATTTATTTTTATTATTCATATTGATTCATGAATTATCAAGTTACTGCTATGCTAAATTTATCCTGCAATTCTTGAGAATAATATCGACTTCAAAATCTCATTTTTGGTAACTATTGAGACCGCCGTATACATTCAATCTATTCTCATCACTCCATAACCAAGAGAACTAGTTTGCACACATGAACAAATGTATGTATAAGTAGACAATTTAGGGGCTAATAGTGGCTTTCGTATATCTAAAGCGTCATATACTTAAAAAAGAAAGTAGAATCGTGAAATACACATTATCCTCCGTCCTTCATGCGCTAGACGTATCTCAACAACTGAGTTTGGTTCGAATTATGTACAATTGATCGAAGCATTTACAAACACGATAAAACCTTTCTGTTTTCTGTTTCTATCTGGTAGAAGTCATGACATATACCTAGGCATTGACATGGTACTGAGGTATGAAACTGTTCATTTTGATACAGCGCCCCCCGGTCCCTCTCATCACAACGAAACCCTCACCATCCGCCCCATCCACACCATGACCGCAGCAAAAGGGTCCTCCGCCCCAGGCACAATCTCCCCTGCGTATTGCAGAAACCTGCGCAACTTCTCCCCACCAGCACCATCATCAGCCCCCTCGTCAACCATTTCATCCACCTCGCCAGCCCCCATCAGCCGTCTCAAATGCCCAATCCCGCGCTCAACCAAGCGGCCGAGTATATCTCCATTAACGTGCAGCGAGGTAGGTCTGGTAACAGTAACCTCCCATGCGTCGACTACGTGTCTCTTCTGGCGCTTTGCCAGTGGGCATATGTGCGGGTCTCTCATGCAGACATCTTGAATGAAACGGAGGAGCCGCCATTGCTTTTCGGAGAGGGTTGTGAACCTATACATCGTGCCGTCGATGGCGGCGCCGTAGGTTACTTGGGGGGCACCGGTTCCCGCTGGTCGAGTACTTCGACACAGTCGGAGTGATGTTAGTGGCATATCGGCGGCGAAGGCCTTGTGGAGCAGTTTGGCTTCTGGGTCAATGCCAACCTGGGATAGGCCAACAATGGCACCGCCCATGTTGGATGTCATGGTTATCCCCGAGTCGGCTGGTAGGTTGACGAGGTCGCGGCCTTCTGTATCCGAGCCGTCTTGGGCATGCAAGGCGAGGCCCGTGTCGGTGACTTTTAGGATACAAAGCGAATTCTTCAGCGTCTGGGCGTATATATAAGGTTCCTGCACTCTGATGGAGACGGCGTCGGATTCAAGACGATAGCCTGGCCGTTTCCGCCATCTCTTCGAAGCAAGATCCACTGTTTGGAATATAATCTGCTGGCCGACTGCAAGTACCAGGGAATCTGGTTTGAAGGCTGCCACCGATCTGACCGGATCATCATATTCAATAACGTGCTTCACCTTACAGTCTATCTGACTGGGATTCTGAGAGTTGGGGCGAGCTATGAAATAAACTACCCGCCCACTGCGTTTCGAATGTGGCTGCATCGTGGCGAGAGCAATCATATGATGGACTTTCTCTCCGCTTGAGACAGTCCAGTCTAGAAGTGCTGTAACCTCCTCGCCAGACAAACCAACTGGCCTCCATGGCCCAGTAAATATAGGTGTCTCGGCGTCTGGATCAACGAATTCCAAGGTTGGACGTCTCCATCGTTCGATGCAGTCCGAAGTTTGTTTGGTTTCCTCGACGATGAGTCCGACGACAAGTTGTTTTAAATAATCCGAGTAAATTAGTCGCCTCGGGCGACCACGAAGAAGAATGTGCCGTGGAACCGTTTTAGGAGTCTTTTCTAAGACGCAGCAGAGCAACTGATTTTTCATGATGCACACTAGTGACCCTCCGAGCCCTCCTGAGCCTAAATCGGGGCGAGAGTCGACGCAGGTAAACACATCGATGGTTGATTGCATACGGGCAGGCTAGGGAATGGTTAGTAATAGTCACCCATTTATTCTCCACTGGAGCTTACATTGTTCTGATCTGTGATCCAGATTTTGTCAAGAGCGTATTCCTCGGAGTCTTCGTCCTCAACGTGAGATAGTCGCCATAATCCGCTGCCGCACGTTACAATCGCAAAAGTCGTGTCCGACTCATACCTACGTATTCGAACTGAGGTATCACCTAGCTTGCGGACATTGGTTTGGACTAGGTCTGTTAAAGTAAGACAGTATTAGCCGGGTATCCATATAGCCGTTGTAGTTCACGGAAAGATTAATCATACCGATATTTCCAGAACTTTCATCAAGCTGCACGTTATAAGAAATCATGTAACCACTCCGAAGTCCACACAACAGTTTCGTCTTCATCCGTTCCCGATTATGTACTGTAATAACTGTGAAGCTTTCACAAATTTTCAGCTCATCTGTCGGGGGAAGGGTGATGATTCGTTCCAATAAAGGTACAAGGCCTTGCTCAGAGTCAATACGCGCAGTAAGCAACTTGCCATCGGTGGTGCCGATGAAAAGAAAAGATTGAGAGAATATCCGTTCAATAGTTAGGTTAACCGGCTCGCATGCCAGTGGGAGAGGCTCCCCAACAGTGGGACAATCAAGGGTACCATTAGTTATTTTCACTGATCGGAGGTGGACACGGATATCTGTGTTTGTCTTGACTGCAACGGCAAATAGCGATAGCCCGCCATTAACTGCAGCAGCAAGGATACGCTCAGTCGGGCCTTGACACCGTGTTGAGTAGCGGAGTGTCATATTTTCGAAAACTGACAAGTGGATAGAAGAGCCGGTGACTTGCATGACTACTCCATCTCGAGAGCTCCCCGCAGCGATGGTTTGGGTTTCGAGGTCAAGACCGCTATCCTCCTCGCTCATCATATATAGCTCATCATCAGAATCGACGGGCAGAGATATTACAGATGACGATAGTGGGTAAGAGAATAAGAAGAAGGTGCCTCCTGTTTGCGAATTGGGGATGGCCCATACGTCCATGACTCTAGAAGAATCTTCCTGGTCAATTACCAGGCCAGCTCTGGCTTCGATTCCGTGGCGTAGCTCCGTGACCGACCCTTGATCCGAACCAGTCAACGAGTATGTAAATACCCTGTCAAAGCTAGAATCCTCTTCTTCTTGCCCGTCTTGATAAGCGCCGGCAATGTGTGATTTTTGAGCTTTTATGACGACAGCATCACAGACCGAAGCCCAATTACGGATTCTCTGAAGGCATTTTGAATTCCTTCTGGCACCCAAAAGAAAGAGACCACCGTCACCGTTACTACCTGCAACCACAAGAATATCACCTCCAGCCCGAAAACCTGGATCGAGAATTGCAAAGCCCGTATCGACGTTGCAGCCAACCGATTCAATTCGACTGTTTCGGACTACTTGCCATCTGTCTTTGTTTATCGAGAGGTAAGAAAGCTCGCCATCCTCGCGGCAGAGGTAAAGGTCATCTTCCTTTTCATGGTGCGTAATGTTCCTCCTGGGCCGGACCCACGCCGTGAAGGGGCAACCACTTGCATCCTCCAGTGACTCTCTACAGGAAACAATCCCCTCTGCCAGCTTGACTTCGTAAACGTAGAACGAATCTTTGCTAACTAGCAAACAGGATGTCGGTAATGTAAGAGGGATAAACAGCAGCGGAAGGAGACAATCTGGCTGCAATTTTGATTTCATTCTCTTGGCTTCGACTTTTGCGAGGCCCTCAGAAGCTTTCCATGTATAACAGGCAACATGAGTCTTGATTTGATGGTTTACAAGAAACATTAGTACTACCGTGTCCTCGTCTCCGGCAGCCGGATAAAGAAACTCCATGGCTACTATGTCACCTTCGATTTTAGAGAAACGTTCCTATGACTCGTTAGCACGGTAATTCTTCTGCATGTCAAATATTGAACAAAACCATACTTCTTTGATCGGATTAACGGGCCCTTCTTTCATTTCTGAGCGAATTACTGATGGGTCCTTTAGGGCAAAAATTCCGAAGAATCTATGGGAAGCGGAAATTGCCATGAATCTCGACCTGTAGATGGAAGGTTAGCTTCCGTAACTTAAGACGAATGACAACGCCAAATAAACTGACCTGGGCTCAATCACAATATGTCTGCCGTACTCCTCGAGTGAGCTGACACTTTGTGGTAGGGGACGGCGAACGTGGATAAATTCTGGGCGCCCTGATTCTCCTTCTGCCCCGTAAAGGAAAAGCAGCTCTCTAGAAGCCAGTAGTAACACGAGAATTTGTCCATGCCAGTTATCTTCAAAAAGTTTGCCAAAAGATTCGCCAAGTCCAGCACCCTGCATAATGGGCGCCTCTAGTGCTGCATCGTCAAGGGAACCAATGACTTTGGCATCGAGAATCTTCGTATCGAAATCAGATTTTGTAACAATGTCTTCCAGATGGCCGCTGGGAACGAGTTCTTTGATCTGGATAAAAGTCTCGCCTACGAAGACAATGTCGGCCTTTTCGCGGTGTCTCAGACGGGCTGGCAGCACTATCTTGATCTGAGGGCCTGGCATGAGCGTTCGCGACAGCAGACCCGTATATGGACTCTTGCGCCTTGTTGGCTTGCTGTCGGCATCACCAGAAGTTCCTGGCTTTCCGGCCATGATTTCTCCAAGATTGACTTGCCGTGTTGCCCAGTTGCCGCCGTTCAAGTAAGTGGTTTGAAGGGACATGCTATGAACCACTGCCTCATGGGAAGAAGCACTTGACCGGTGTCAATTGGTTATTTGACCCCTGCAATATTGTCCGTAAAATCAATGGCTGATATTTCAGACAAGTAGCCCAACCAATATGACCAGAAAAAAGGCAGCGATTTGCCCCAAGGGAGTTCGGAGGGTTGTGTTGGCAGCAGTATCCGGATTAAACTCAATTAGTCAGGACAACAGCGTCTGTCCAAAAGAAAGGTGATATGTTCTATATGGAGTTCACAATTCAGAAATGTTCATCAGATCATAATGGAATATCCTGGAAGTCTGTTGAAATAAGCAGATGGCTAGGCCTATCAAGAAAAAGGGGGAAGAGTTTACAATAGTAGTGACAAGAAAGGAATCACAGTAACTAGATAATATAAAAAAAATTAGTAAATAGGACGTCACCACGGCCAGCGACTGCAACAAAGCGCAAATAAAATCAGTAAATCAATTCCCACACAAAGATGGCTAGAAAGGCGGGACTAAGGGGGGGGGGTAAGCGGGGTTGCACCGGAACATGAAGGGATTGGAAGCGATGATAGAAGGGATAAACTGAGGGACACTCACATAGCTTTAGCACTTTATATCTGTCTTAGTGAGCCATTTTAGGTTCCTGACACCCAGCAATGAAGCGGATTTCGGCCCAACAACAGCTAGGAAGGGAGCTTTTTGATATCAGGCTTCAAGGCGCAATAGACGCACAGCAGCACGTTGCAGCACGTTGCAAAGCTTAAAATTGACAGCACCTATGCATCAGCAGCAGTTTGGTAGCAGCAGTGTGTCTGGCGATCAAAGAGTGCTGCTGTAACGTGTCTGCAATCCGACGTGTTGTAGGTGGATGTTGGTTGTTGTACAGCACTTGTACATCGCCGTCGTCTGTGTGGATTGCTGCCTGTGTGGCAGTAGCAGTGCCTGGCCGGGGCAATAGCCGTGTGCCTTAGTCATGCCGGGCCTTTGCCAGCCCAATGACAATCATCGCGTCTTCCCTCAGTCCAACCAAGTGCAACCGCCGGTCTGTCAGCCTGCTGCGAGAAATCACCACTCGACTTGCATACAGGCCGTTGGGTTTATCCAGCCAGTCGCCTGTGGCCATCAGCATTCAATCTGCACGTCAGATCGCCACTCGATGCTCCATTGAGTGGGTGGTGCTATTCCCAACCCCCGTCGTATCTGGCGTATCTCGCATATCGCACACATTCTGCTACGGCCACTGCCTCCACGGCCCACCGCCGACATACAATACCAAGGTACTGAGGTTGGCTGGCTGCCCCTTACTTGCATCTCGACCCTGCGTGGATTCTTTTTGCTTTTTTTCTATATAGGTTTACTGTGAAGGACTGGCTCCTCTGGGCAATAGATCTCTAGTTCGCTATTTTACTATGCGTGTGCGTTTTAAGGTTGCAAGGCACATGGCTAATCTCTATTTGTAGACACTCCCGCTTGTCCACGTATCCCCACGCTAGACATTATTTATCCACCTTGGGAAAACACATCATTCACTACTACCTAGGTATATCATTGCCTTGTTGTTCGGGATTCAGAGGAAATTCAGCGGATGAGGTCATCCCGCAATTTCACCTGCCAATAAGCACGTCCGTTTTGAGTACCCCGGGCATCTTGAAAATTCCACGCCTTCTATATCCATAATCCTTGCCTTGCGTGGTATTTCTGTCTTACTAGGGATATTTTTTTTTTTTGCCCGGGGACATTGCGGATAAGGGTTGCGGCAGGAATATATAATAACTTCTCTCTTATTCGGGCGGGTATCCGTTGCGGCCATTCCGCAAAATTCATGGCTAGCGAAGACAATATAGCCCCTCCAAAAGGCGCCGAATCGCCGGGACTGAGTCGGGCACCATCAGACAGCCAAAGCGTCCCTGACTTTCACGGAATCAAGCGGGATGAGATTCTCCGCGCTTGCAAGGCCAGAGACGTCGAGGCATTGGTGTCTCTCTCTACGTCGGAGGGGGGCTTGCTGCAAGATGATCTCCGCCAAGCCGTCTGTAAGATTTGCACTCGATTTAATGAACTCGTTGGCATTGCAGGCTGACACCATACGTCACAGGGCCCATCCTCCTAGGTTGCGATTATAGTCCGGATCATTCCACCGCGTCCGAGTGGACAAGTTTGCCTGTCCATGGAGACGAGGAACAGGTGAAGTTGGATGTTAACCGGGCTTTTGTACATTACCCAAACTGTACGCGAGAATACTAAATTCATATACCGTCGATGAGAAGAGACAGCTACTGACGTGATATGCAGGCCAAACTGAAAAGGAGCTAGACGGGAAAAAGGAGCAGCTGTCAGAACTGATAACCAAGATCCTCAGAAGATACCCCATGCTGTGCTACTTCCAAGGCTACCACGACATTGCCCAAGTCTTGCTTCTGGTTCTCGGTGCCGAACAAGCCACCTGCGCCATGGAGCGGATATCTCTTTTCCGCATACGGGACTATATGCTCCCGACATTGTCCCCTGCCTTGAAACATCTCCAACTAATCCCAGCCATCATTGATTCTTCTGACTCCAAACTATGCCGCCATTTGTCCGGGACAAAACCCTTTTTTGCGCTGGCAGCAACACTCACCCTTTATGCACATGATATTCAAGAATACGCAGATATAGCCCGTCTATACGACTTCATCCTCTCCCACGAGCCAGTCGTGTCAATATACCTCTTTGCTGCAATAATCCTTTCCCGGAAAAAAGAACTTTTTGAGATCCCCATCGACGAACCGGAAATGATTCACTTTACCCTTTCCAAACTACCTCAGCCAATCGATCTCGAAGGGTTGATATCCAGGGCGATGGAATTGTACCGTACCCACCCTCCCGAAAAACTCCCCTTCCGTGCATGGCGAAGAATCCCCCGGAGTAGTGTGCTCAAGACATCGCGCGATCTCAGTCTGCAGGCAACGCCAGAAGAAGCAACGGAACTGTTTGAGCAGCAGAAACAACATCTGCGGCGGGAGGAACTTCGACAGAAGGCAGCCGGACTTGTGTGGAAGTACAGACGGCCGGCCGGATCGATTGGACTGGCTGTATTTGTTGGTGTTCTCTCATACTGGATTATGAGGAACGACGTCAGCCCCTTGTCGTTGTGGCGCCAATTCTTGAGACCGCTCAGGAGTGCATTTCAACGTCGCTGGTAATGGACGGAGTTCTGGGCTGGTTACTTACTCAGGCGCTTTGTGTTCATTATGTGGGACTTTTTTTAAAAAAAAATAGGGACAATCGTATTGTACATAGATTATTTGGATTTGGGAGGTACATAGAACATATATGGGTTATATAGGTAGTTATTAGATGCTATCTAAGAATACTAATGCTGTTATTTCTACCAAACATGATGATACCCGTACAGCCACGGCGGTGCGTGGCATTAGAGATGACGTTGCTCTCCATCTCCCATATCTGGCAACTGAACCTCTCACTTCGAACACAACAACCTTCAATGTCGACCACGCCATAGCACTACTGCAACAATGGCCAACCGCGGGTACGATGTGGTAGTTGATGTTGATGCTGAGGTATGTTATATCCCTTTTCCTGTCTAAACCCACCACTGACCTTTCAACAGGGCGACCTCGGCCATACCGACCTACAAGAAGACCTCGAATTCCACCCATCCAGTACGTTTTGCGTCCCCTGATATATTAAACCAAATACCCGGCCGGGAATTAGATTTCCTACACCTCTAAAAAAGAAAATCCTAACACCTGTCAAACTCAGACTTTGAAGAAAACCCCCGCGCCGCCAAATCCCACCACCCAGACAACACCCCTTTCCTCTCCAACCAAGGCAGCTCCTCGCACCGCCGCGGCACCTCCCCCGGCGGCACGCCCTCCAAGCACCGCTTCTGGACCCTCTCCTACTACGCCCAATACTTCGACGTCGACACCTCCGAAGTCCTCCGCCGCTGCACCGCCGCCCTCTACCCGCGCACAAACTTCCTCGACGTCCTCGACGGCAACCCAGACCTCTACGGCCCCTTCTGGATAGCCACCACCGTCGTCGTAATCCTCTTTTTGACAGGCACCGTCTCCCAGTACCTATCCCGCAAGGGCGAAGAGCACTTTGAGTACGATTTCCGCCTGCTGTCTGGCGCCGCAGGCCTGGTGTACGGGTACACGGGCGTCATTCCGATTGCGCTGTGGGGGGCGCTGAGGTGGTTTGGCCGCGCGAGTGGGGGCAGCAGTGCGGATTTGGTCGAGTGCTGGGCGCTGTATGGATATGCGAATCTGGTGTGGATTGCGGTGGCGCTGGTGAGTTGGAGTCCGTTGACAGCGTTGAATTGGGTGCTGGTTGGGGTTGGGTTTGGGTGGACGGTGGTGTTCTTGCTGCGCAATCTGTGGCCGGTTATTAGTGCGACGGATGCGAAGACGAGTCGGATTTTGCTTCTTGCCGTTATCGTGCTGCATGCCGGGTTGGCGATTGCGATTAAGGTCCTGTTTTTTGCGTGAGTACTTCTTTTCTTCTCTTTTCTTTTTATCACTGTCCCTATCCCCTATATGCTGCAGCAGCAGTGCTATTAAGTTTGATATTTGTGCTAACTCGGAGCGGTAGACACGGAAGCCCTGTCTCGGAAAAGGGGAAGGATAAAGAAGGTGACAATGGCGGTGAGAATAAGGGCGATGACAAGAATGAGAGGATGGCACGTATGCTTTATGGGATGTAAAGAGATGATATTGATGCTGATGTTGACGTGATGTGATGTGATGCGATGTGATGGCGAGTGAGGGGCGTTGAATCGTCTCTCGATATCTTACTCAAGCTACGTTATTCAAAACAGCTATGGACTCTTATCTCTTTCCATACTTGTTATTTTACTATACGGCTTTTTGCGCGGGCGTGCCTGATTGCGATTATCGTGTACGTTTATACTCAATCTGTCTTTTTTTTGCCTGGTCTTTGTAAGTTTTGCAGCTTTGAACCTGGTGTTTGTTAGATAGACATGAAAATCACCCAAAAATCGTAAAACCTATTAACCGAGTCTGTCTGTCCCTTCCTATAGCCCTGAGCCTGGAGGCACTTTCAATCGTTTTCGTGAAGGAAAAATGATTCTGAACTTGTTTTTTAATATTTGCGACTTTCTCTCAATTGTAGGGACACATATTTCATCATCATCCTAGAATAAAGCAAAACGCCGCAGATAGTTCCTCATAAAGAAAAAAACAAGTCCACGTCCTCCCCAGAACAGGAAAAAAAAAAGAACCATGCAGAAAAACCAGTGACCGAGCAAGAGCGAAATAATTTACTTCAGCTTCTTCTTTGGTCGGAGCTGGTTGGTGTGACCGCACTTCTTCTTGCGGCAGTTGGTGGCACGGGGAGGAAGGCGGGCCTAAGAAAATTAAACGATGTTAGGATGTCATGTTCTGGCTGTGGTCTTCTGGCCGTTGTGCGTGAAGGGTAGTTGGTTGAACGTACGTAGCACTTGCGGCAGATCATCTTGTCGCAGTTGTACTTGCTGGCGAGGGCCTTGAGGGAGGGCTCGATGATACCACCACGGAGGCGGAGGACAAGGTGGAGGGTGGATTCCTGTTGTTTTTGCAGAGTTAGACATAACGTTTCAACACTAATATGCAACGCATCCTCCGTCGTTTCTGATTCCCACTTCCACCCCCATATCCAATTCGCATCTAAATTCGCCTCGTCCTCCCATCCAATGCCCCTCGCATCACATTTGCTTTCGAAACCACCAAACGAATCCTCCCAAAAACAAGACCTGAATTTCTTCTTCATTCCCGTCTCTTTTCTTCTCTTCTATCCCCCTTCCAATCCCTTGCCACTTCAACCCCTTCTCCTTGCCCACCCGCAAATCACGAGAAGGAAAACAACCAACCTTCTGGATGTTATAGTCACTCAATGTCCGGCCATCCTCGAGCTGCTTGCCGGCGAAAATCAGACGCTGTTGGTCGGGAGGGATGCCCTCCTTGTCTTGAATCTTGCTCTTGACATTGTCGATGGTGTCGCTGGACTCGACCTCGAGGGTGATGGTCTTGCCCGTCAGGGTCTTGACGAAGCTGTAATTCGTGATATCAGTATGGACAATCTGTTGTTGTTGTTGAACCGTGGTTTTGCGGTAAAAGTATTATTTTGGTTTCGATGAATCGTAGGGAGATTGGGGGAACTGAGTTTATGATGGCGCTGGGTTGGTTGGGTTTTGGAGGGAGCTTACATCTGCACTGTATTGTTAAATAGTAGATTAGCATCTCATTCCATTCGCATCTTTGTTGCAAGGGGAAAATAAATGACTTACTGGTTGCTGATATCCGTCTGTCGTTGCTGGGAATTGGTTGACTGACACACCTCTTCTTCGCTTCGTCACTCGTCGTCTCTCTTCTTGTCTTTGTTCCGCCAATTTGAAGATTCTCTCGCTTAGCGCGTGGGGGGCGTGACACCTCTGTGCCCTAAGCCCTAGTCTTGCCGTTTTGGGACGAGCGTCCACTTCGACGTCACCCTTGGCAGAACATGAAGGCGAGATGAACACCAATAGCAGATACTGTTCTTTTCCTTCGTAACTAATTGTTGGATAATATGTTTGTGATTGAAATCACAACTTTACTGAGAAGGGGGAAATAATTCAGAGTTCACCCTAAAATAGAAACTCCTGGATGCCCATTGCAATCCAATGGGAGAGATTCTAGCTAGTCAACTCCGATATCCAACCAAGTCAAGGAGATATAAGATTTCCAATGTCTTCAATGAATGCTCATATGGATAATTTTTCATTATTATAATTCTATACTAGCTTCCCGCATTTCCTCATACTCATGCTCATGCTCACCTTCCTCACCTTCATCCTCATCCTCATCCTCATGCCCTTGATCCTCTTTATCCCCGCCCTCATCCCCTTCATCCGCCTCAACATCTTCCTCCTCATCCTCTCCTACCCCCCTAACCCCACCATGATTCCTTCTAATCCTCCCTTCTGCCTGATACACTCCCGTAATCACCGTCCGCACCGACACCCCAACAACCCTCGCAGCCGCCTCATAAAACCTCCTTGCCCGCTCATTAAGTTGCGCTTCCGTGCGGTAGCGCTTGTAGAAACTGCCGGGGCGAGGCACATTAGTTAGTGGCTGAGATTCCGCCACTGTTGCCCCAGTGTTGGTACTATTGGTGGCGATAGCAGGGGTGATGGGCGTGGCCGGTGTTGTGGGAGTGATAGGAGTGGTTGGAGCAGTGTTGCTGATTGCACGGCGGATTCTGAGTTCGCCAAGGACGTTGTGTAGTTTCGTCGTTAGGAAGGTGTCGGTTTCGGGGCCTTTAAAGTCCGAGGAAGGTTGGGATGGTGATGGAGGTGATGAGGGGAAGTTATTTATGGTGCCGGTAGTGGTTGCGGCGGCGGCGGTGGTGTCTGTTCGGCTGGTTGGGAACATGTCTGCGAAGGGGTTCGTGGCTGTTTCCATTGTACCAACAGGTTAATTAATATAAGCGTTAGAATAGCTGGTGATAACTCTCAAAAACCCTCGGCTTTAACAGTCCTTTGGAAAGGAAAACGTCGAACCAAAGAGAAGTAGCAAATCGCAAAATCCCAAATATGAGAAAGGGAAACTCACCCTTCCTTCCTCCCCACATCCCCTCATACCAATCCAAATAGTCATCAATCTGCTCCTGCGTCATTTCAAAAACATCTCCAGCTTGCACTGCAATAGCCTCCTCCTTGCCCATCTTACCCGCCTTTCCCTTTCCATTGTTCCCTCTATTCACCCCTTCCCCCTCCTCCCCGCCATCATTCCAACACCACGCCCCCCAATCCAAAATCTGCGCAGAGGGATCTCGCCACAAATAAGGATACCTCTTCACCCCACCACCCTGCTCCTCACCATCATCAAAGGGGTAAAAAAGCTTCACAGCGATGATCAGCAGGCTCATAAGCTGGAGTTCGGGGAGGTGAAGGCGGTGGAATTTTCGCCTTGTTTTGCCCTTTCTGATATATGTAGTAGTTGTTGGGGAAGGTGAGATTGGGAATGTATAGCTGAAGTTAAAGCGAGCTAGATGTTGTAGGGCGTTCAAGATTGCGGGGAAGGGTTCGACTATGGGATGGTTTAGTACCTTTGAATATTTCGGACAAGGAAGGGGTGGGGGGAGCTTACGTGGTAGAGAGAGCTGTTTGATATACCCAAACAGCATGAGCGGTGCGTTTAGTGGTGGAATGACGACACCAAATTCTCGATGGTAGAGGGAAGCGAGATCCGCAATTGCGCGGTGTAATTGGTAGCCTGTCGGGACGTTCTGGACATCAAAATGCTGTGAGCAGGCGAAAGTTGTTGGCGAAAGGGGGGTATACAATCAATACCTTTGTATCCAACGCATAATGGTACGCTGCCGGCAACCGATCCTTCATATCCCGTGGTATAAACCGGATGGCCCTAATCAGGGGTACTTCATCTTTCAAAATCCAGCTGTAAATCAAGTAGTTAATTCATTAGCCATGTCTCTCACCCTTCACGGATAGAAGAAAAGCCCACCTAACAACATCCCCGACGCCCACCGGTACCCTCAACAGCACCACCCCCAAAATACACAGCGCCAGCGACTCAATCAGCTTTGGCGACTCCATCACTCGCCGGCGATGGTACGCCTTCTCTTCCTCATCCTCCGCCTCCGTTTCCCCATCACCCCCATCACCCCCATCACCGTCACCACCCCCTGCATCCCCCTCACCATCCAACCCAGCACTAGCAGAAGTAGCAGAGGACACCATCACCTCCGTTTGAGAGCTGAACAGCTGCTGCTCGCTGCTATAACCACTCTCAGTGTCTGAGACGTAGTATCCCTCTCCGCTGCGGCTGTAGAGCTTTGGCAGACGGAGGGTCCAGAGGTCTTTAACTATTGCCTGCCAGGATACATGAAGTTAGCCGGGATGGTTGATCCTTTCATAAGGGAGTTGCGGGATGGGATTGAAATGAAATTTAAAAAAAAAAAAAAAAAAAGAAAAAAAAGAATTATACCTCCAACTCCGCCGGCATCCCCTTCCCGACGACAAGCGCATGGCACTGCTTCCATAGGAGGAGTTGGTAGGCCTCTAGGAAGAGCTGGTAGGCTTGCGGGCCATGGTAGGCTGTGTGGATTTTATTCTAATGTTAGCTTAGCCGCTCTTATATGTAGTGAAATGAGAGGGGGTGGTAATACTTTTCGATACCCGCTCCGCCCGCTCCCTCTTCCGCCGCACGATGCGGCCCTGCGTGCCAAAGTCGTCATCATCGACGATTACCTGGCGGCCCTATATATACATAAATTCCAAACAGGGAAGTCATAGTTAGTCAATTGCGATTCCTCCAAATGTTTTACAATATTAGTTGTCAAAGAAATGAAGTTGTGATCAATCAATCCGATCTTCTCAGGCCAGAAAGCACGTCTCATGAATGCATACAGGCGAAATTCTAACCTGACGCAGCACACAATCCCGCGAAGGGTAGTCGTTCTCCGCCCCGCTCCGCCCGCTAGAAAATAGAAGATCCATGGATAATTATACATATAGTGCTTATACATACCTCCTGCTGATGCCCCCTTCGACAAAACCACAGGCCATTTTCCAAGTAATAGCGCGTCTCCAGACAGCCGTCCTGGCCGCAGATGCCGCGAGTGACGGATTCCTCCATCCCATCTACCTGGGCATTCGTCTAGAAAACAGAGGTATCAATTGGATTGGCTAGGATCCCCCAGGGTTCATTAATATTGGAGGCGCGTAACAATGAGTTTGGGATCCTTCATTATTGATCGGGTGGTTGATGTTTCCACCACCGCGAAAAGACATGAAAAAGAATATATGGATGGAGTTTCTTGCCACCACGAGATTTTGATTTACGATCGACGACGTATGTTTACAGTCAGGTTCGAAACCGCCTTCCAGGTCTTGCAAGCTACCCTAATGCCAAGTCTCTAGTGTTTTAAACTAAACCGCATTTGGATTCGTCTGCGAATCTTGTGTAATTTACTTTGTAATAATCAGGTATCGATATTACACAACATCTCGAAACTTGTACTAGAAATACATGGGTGCTGGAAGCTTCTTTGCAAACCTGCCAAGTGGGCAGAATGTGTTTGGTCCGTCAACAACCGCCCAGGTCCAGGTGTTTGTTGCATCCCCCGAATCCCAAACTCTCCTACTCTCCCGGCCTCTACTTTCCCCAGACGAAGTTTTGGAAGGCAAAGCTTTATTGGTATGAATGCTCCTAAGTTTGAACTACAAGATGCAGGCTAACTCCATGGGTGTATTGCTAGGTCTTGCAAAAGCAATTTAGATTTTTGAAAAATGTCCAATAGCCAATTTAGCTATGACGATGCCTCTCAGTCCCAAGTGATGGGTACATGGGACGAAGGTTTACAATTTGCCCCAACGCCAGGTTACTTTGGATGTACCCCTATGCTCGATTCCCTCAGCCCTACTCCGGATCGTGCCCTCCAAACGCGTGATCAGCTCGAATTTCTCCCATTGGCCGAATGGGTGGAGGGCGAAGACTATGAAGAGCAGCCACCAAATTATATTTGCTACACAATTGCATGGAGGATCATAATCAATCACAGAGTTGAGGCTAGGGAGACCGAGCAAGACTTGGTTGTAGCTCCCAGTGAGTACTGGGAAAAGCGCCTAAAGCCAAAAATTGAAGGATTGGTGCACAAGAAAAAACGTGGTCGGCGGGTCCGACAGAGGACACGGCAATTGTGGTATCAGTAAAGGATCGTTCTCAGAGCAATCTTGAGAAACTCTATAAATCTACTAACATTGATTGGATACCAGTGGAGAGGCAGCTCTGCAAGTGGAGCAATCTGATCCGCATGGGTAAAAAGCCCACGGTTTCTATTTCTTTTAAATATATGCGTGACGACGACTGCCCTACGCACGTGTCCAAAAAAGTAGGCAAACGAAATACTTCTTCAGCAACCAGAAGAATGCTTGCCGAACGAGATGCACAGATTGATGCTGAAGAGGAGAGCTCTGGACAACCTTCGACCTGGAGGCATGTGTACAATCTCATGCGATGTTCTGTACCCTCATGCCACTATGGACAGTGGTGCTGGCAGGATCCTAAGCAGAGGAAGCACTACAAACTTAGAACAACTCATCTAACGAGCCTTATTAAACATGTTGATGATGGCGGGAAACTGGAAACTCACGAAGATGTCCCTGACGATATCCGAGAAGCATTATACATGGAGGCTAAAAAAAGACTTGAAAAGGGGTCAGGCAAAGCTAATAACATCCCAGCCGGAACTCCGTATCCTCCAATTAACATTAATGTCCTGCCAGGGCATAGCACTCATGGCTCTGTCATGGCCGTTTCACCACCCGAGTTTCTACCCTCCAATGAACGACTTATGATATCTGGCCCTCGAGATGAAGCTGTGACGGAATACTGCAAATGGCATGAACAACAAGTGTCTGATGAGACACGTAAAGCTGATTGGAGAAAGGCATGTGCTATAACTCTCTCACATGGTCTTGACCTTGAGCTGGTCTATGAAGATCAGGAACATGTAAGATTCCTTGTTGAACAAGGAGTGAAAGGGAACTGCACGGCGTTTTATTCGAGATATCCATGAATGGGCCACCATGACAAAGATAATTTTGCTCCACAAGGGAAGTGTTGAGGAGGATTTTGATGGCATGGCCCATTAGGTTCTGGTGCAGTATCCTTCAAAACCAATTTTATGAAGTGGTAGGCTAATTTGAAATTAGTTATGCTTTGGACCTTGCTGGTCATATGAATGAAGGTGTTCTTATGTGTTAATAATGAGCTGTGGCTGAGCAGAGAATTATACCTGGCCTGTGTATTCAAAGAATTATATGCACTTTGAAAGAATATGGGCCAAGATCTCTTTGCCTTCGCTACATTAAAGGTTGGGGATTGCAGCATTCAATAAGCGAGCAAGATGGCCTGTTTGCTGAAGGTGGTCTCAGCTCATTTTTCTTACTGTACCCCTCAAAGTGTTGTTTTATAGTAAACCACCAACATATCAATTTCCACACTCTGTCTTCAGTAAACACATCTTTTATCTGACAGCAAACCAGAGCTCAAACTGGAACAGTACTGCATAAAATCAGCCTATATAATGGCCCGGAGCCAGTGCCACATCACATCTCCCATCCACCGGGCCCATCATGTGCAGCCATCATTCCGAGGCACCAGAGTGCAAAAATAACAGTCAACTGAGGCTGTGTTGGTGTGCCACCAGCCGTGAAGGGGATTGCTGGAGCAAGCTCGAGGTTGCCATTGTCGTCCAGGCGTCGGAACACGACTAATTCAACATCCGTAAGAAGGAAACCATATCGAGCCTTGTGCTGTTTCATGTACCAGTTGACCTGGCTGAGTGCTTGGCGATACTCCTTGCGAACTCCAGGGATTAAATCAGTTGCCATCGGCGTATTCCATTTCCAGGATGGCTTAATATCCCCTGGAGCGCGGTTGGGACCAGTGCCCGCCGGTAGTGCCACTTCAAAATAAGCGGTGTCCGGCTTGAAGCCATCAACGATTTCCGCGCTCTCTCCAACATCAAACGAGACAGGAGTTAGACCGTTCAGCTGATTGGCCAGGCCCAAATGGTCAAAAGCAGCTCGAAGGGCTCGTCGCACTCTGGGAAAGACGTATTCAGAAACTTTACTTCTGAGGGCATTCTCTGCCGTGATGGGACGTGGTGGGGATGCTGGCATAGGGTCTGGCATAATGTGCACTTGAGCTAAGAGATTCTGGAATGCTGGAAGAAGGGTATTCAAGTTGAAACCGTTCCAGACTGCTGTGGTCTGAATATCGGTTTGCGTTATATGCACCATTGGTGGTGTTGGGCCCTGGAACCGGGGCCGCATTTGTTGGAATTGCGGGCAAGGCATTTTGCAAATAGGTCAAAAGCGATACCAGATTCGCCATTTTGAAATATATATTTATATATATATGTGAGGATGAAGTGTTTCAGTCTTTGCATGGATCTGGGTAACAGAGCAACTTGGGCATCCCACGCGAATTTTATATCTGAAAATCTGAAAAACCACACAAACCTCTCTTCTTCCGGGTTTGTTGGCACAAAACAGAAGGCTGCCACCACTTGTTGTTTCTCTCCTTCCCCTTCTAGCAAGCAAGCGCCAGCTCCAGAGAGGTGCATGCAGCTGGGCTAATCTGGTCATAACTTTACCTGTAAGACCTATGCATTGCTGCCTGACCGCTGGGATTTGCGACTCTTCCCACAAGGATTGTTAGGTAACCCGGCTCTCCTCCTCAAGCACGTGACCCCGACCCTACGTAGTCAGACCACCGTAGCCTTCTCCCGAATACCAGCAATCCGCTCTATCAAGGATCCTCTACTTGCCAGCTTGGCTGCGCTATTTTCCGGGCCCAGCTTACTTAAACAAAGCAAACATGTCAAACAGGAATTTCCAAAAAAACAACCAACCGCTTGTCCTTTGTCCTGCTCTGGCAGCCGTGCATGATCACACCCCCACTGGAAAGAAAAGATGAAAAGGGAAGAGACAAGAAATGGAGCTAGACGATGTCAGACCGGCTGAAGTTGTCTTCAAGAAAAAGCTTTTTGCCTCCGAGTTCTCTGAGATATTCCTCACTGTTGTTCGCGGACAGCAATGTGTCATGAAAGTGGTGAGGGCCCTGTCTGCGCCATTGATTACTGTATGCTCTAGCTGGTATACAACTAATTACAAAGTGATAGCATCACGGACGAGGTCCACGACGATACTATGAGCCAGATCGCGAGCTGGACATCCACATCCTTGAGTCGACTGCCTACCGTCGTTTGAAGCAGCGACGAATATGTGAGCAAGGGATCGTCCCTCGATTCTTTGGCACCATGGACAAGTTTGATCCAAAGCCATGCCAGCCTTATCTACGCATGTTTGTCAACGATGAATACCCACCCAGTGCCATCTTCCTGGAATACATCCCAAACCTTGAGATGCTCGGCCTTAACAACTACACACAAGCTCGGATGAACAAATTTCTTGAGGGCATCCGTGAGATACACAAAGCGCTTGTAGAGCATGGAGACCCAAAACCCAGGAACATGCTCATCGTCAAGGACGACCCTGAGCGGGTTGTTTGGATTGATTTTAATCGAGCAAATACCTATGACGAGCACCGCATCACAGACAGAGAGCGAGCTTTTTTGGACGAGGAAGAAGAAACAGTCGAAGGCCTTAAAATGTGTTTGGTATATCCTCCTAAAATATGAATCCCTTACTGTTCGCTCACAATCTCACTGTCCGCGTCTTAGGAAGCCGACCTTCCAAAAGGGAGACTCAAACAAGCGTACATATTCTACTGTACATGATGTATCCCATCTTTCCTCCTCACCCATGTGCCATCCTATCTATCCAGCGCGAAACAGGCAACCAGAGCCAGAGCAATGCCTCCGACAACTTGGACGACGATTATGTTGCGAGCAGAAGTGAGACCATCAAAGTGGCGCAAGCTTCGCTCGCAGTTGGCTGTTACTACGCAATCTTCAGCTCCCAGCGGTTGTGCTGGTGTCTGTTGTGATGCAGAAGCTCCTGAGTTTTGTGGAGATTCTTCGCAGGTGGTACTGTTGTAGGCTGGAAAAACTTTCGGTTGTAGCTCATTCTAAGCCACGGGATGACGAGAGTTGGTCTTGCTTGCCTTGTTTGTTTTGATAGACAGTCCGAGCCAGACCTGTCCCAAATCCAATTTGACGTCGGTACCCGCTAGTTATCCCATATGGCACGTGCCTCCGACCTACCTAGATAGGACTAGCTCGCAACCTCCAATAGAAGTAACCAATCCGCTCTATCGTGAACAAGGCTGACTGTTTTAGAACCACCAATCGCTGCCTGCCACGACGGACGCAAGAAAGTTCATGACTCCAATATAAAACTATGGTCTAACCACCAGTTCGGTGCGACTTTCCTATAGGAAAATTAACGTGCACTTTTGCTGTGCTGTTTCCCTATTCTTGGTTTATTGCAGGGCCCCATGAGTAGGTCTTACCAAGAGAACCTCTTAAAGTACCGTCACCTATTACCCTTCGAATAGCCTAGACTGATTATCAGCTCTTGACGGCCGCCCGGTAAGTTTGGTACCTTCACCATGCTGATGTGATTGTGCTAACTATAAATTATTACTAGGAAAAATGTTCACACCAGATGAGAGCCTCACCGAAATGGAAGCCGCTATCAGATTTCAGCGCCTTGTTCAAATCGGAAGTGCAGCAGACTATGCCGCAGAATTTGAGTGGCTCAGAAGCAAGATTTCACGGGAGACATACCATGCATCTCTTTTCTTCGTGGGGCTTAAAGACGAAATTCAGAATAGGATTTCTCAGTGTGGGGAGATGCCTAGCACTCTGGAGGGTATGATCAGGAGAGCAAAGCAGACTGAAGATCAACTTCATGAGGAACGGAGACTGGGTGGGCTATGTTTTAATTGTGGAAAGCCAGGTCATATCGCCAGAAATTGCAGGAAAAAGTGGTAGGATGTACGATGGACGAAAACTTCGAATGAATTATTCTTGCCTGCAGCACATTAAAAGTAAATGTGAAGGCTCTTCCAACTCATACATGTATCTCCTCATTATGTTCTTCGATTGTTAGACCAGCATGTCGAAAATGACCTTCGGCACTCTCTTTTCTCTCACCAACCACATCGACGCACCTTTGAAGGAAGGTATCAAAACCTTGATCGGGAAACATCTCATACGAATGCCAGTTTTGCTTAATGTAACTCTTCAGCTCCGCAAAGAACTCTTCAATGGGATTCAAGTCTGGTGAATACGGTGGCAGGTACAACACTTTCACTCCCACTTTGGAGACATCTCCATAATCTTGTCAGAGTGATGGAAAGACGCGTTGTCCATAATAAGCACAGACTTCGGATCTGGCCACCTTCCACAATGCTGGAGAAGCTGCTCAATGAAATCTTCAAAAACAGCAGCATCGGTTGAGCCAGTAAAGACACGAGAAAGAATGATGCCATCTTGGGTATAGGCAGGCAAGATCTGATAACATTGATCCTGATGAAACCTTGTTACTTGAACTGGTGTCAATCCAACTGGAGACCAACCCGTCCTTCTAAATCCTATCCGTTTATCACACCCAGACTCATCAACATAAACCAGGTGATATGAACGGAAATCAGATAGTTTGTGAAGGTAGAAATCTCGTAAATCTGGGTTCTGCTCTTTTGCTCTTTGTCGGCATTTCTTTTTGGTCCAGCCTTCAGAGGAAAGAGTCCTTTTAATACTGGAAAGAGATATTGAAACGTCGAATTCATCATACAAAAAAACTGCCATCTCTTCAAGATATAGGCCAGGCTTTTCAGTGAGATGATCACAAAGAGCTTCAAGCATAGGCGGAGTCATGCTTCGTGGACGACCTCCGCGATTCAGCGGCGGCCTTTCGCTGCCAAACAACCGTAAGTTCGTGCGAATATTCGTGACTGAACGCTCACTGCATTCAGCAGCATCGGCAATCTGAGCAGTAGTAAATTTTTTGCTGCGTATCATACGACTGATTAATTTCCGCTTCCAATCTTCAAGATTTCGCGCCATTTGGTGCAGATAGTGGTTACCCGTGCCAAGCGCATTTCTGTGGAAATTATGGATGTTGCCTTTGGTTCAATGATGGAGGTGGGGGAACAAGGTAGCACGTATTTTTGATACAATACCAAACCATGGCATTTTGTCTACGTTCGGTTCAGGCTTGTTACGTTCAAGTTTCCAAATACATCTAGAATAGACGCTAACTATATAGGGCTAACTCCTTCATTAGCACCTTGGCGTTAGGGTTTGGAAACTGAGTCTGGCTTGTGGGAGATGGAAGGCGGTTTCGAACCTTACTGTATTAAAGCAATGATAGAATAGGGGAAAATCGAAATTACGCATTTTATGAGATTGATTGAATATTGATTCACATTTAGTTACAAACATCTATTAAAGTACTCCTGTCACTATCCGTTACTATGAAGCCCTATGATTGGAAGTATTTTTATTATTTGTCATAAAAACCGTTAACTAATTGTCATGTCTTTCAGCGGCACAGACGTTAAAATTGCTCATGCTTTCTGGCAGGCCCATATACATGTTGTTTTTTATATATAACGAAGCCTGCCAAATCTCTTGAAATCTTGCCAAACAGATTCTCCACTGAAAAATCTAGACTGTCTTTTTCAGAGTGCCAACATGGACAATTGCAAGTCAAACACACAGCATACAACACAAGACAAAAAGGAAAAGATAAGGCGCGTTTTTTCCCAAGTAATGTCCCAACCTCCTAGTTTTGATTTCCTTTTCTGAATAATTTTGAAAAAAGAAAGAGTTGCATGAAGGGGGTGGGGTTTGAGGGCTGAGGAGGGCTGGCATGGCATGACATGGAAGAAAAAGGCACGCCTCGCAACGCACACGCACACACAAAAAGGACTGGCATTAGATTTAACCACGGGGAGCTTCCTTGGCGTCCATGGCGACCTCCTCGCCCATGGAAGTCAAGACGACGACGTCTGGAAAAAAAGTTAGTTGTTGAAATGCCTAAAACCGGAAATGGATAAAACATACTGGTGTCTTTCTCCTCCTCCTTGAAGAGTCTGTTGATCTTGTCGCCAACCTCACCATCAGGGATCTTGACATCATCCTTGGTGGAGCCGTCCTCAGACATGAGGGACAAGAAACCGTCGTCGGTGATGTCGAGCTGTAGCAGAACAGTATTAGTATTGGAGTGGCATCTTTCTGTATGAAAGAGATATATCAATTAACGTACCAGCTGGTACTCGCGGCGGGAGACGTTGGGGACCTCCATGTTGTGGGTGGAGGGGCAGAGATCCTCGAGCTTCTTGGAGGTGAAGATATCGATGGCGACCAAGTGGACTTTGGCGTGGCCGTGCTTGCCGGTCTTGGAGGTGGACATTTCGACGATCTTGCAAGGGCGGCCCTTGATGACGACGAAACCGTTCTTCCTCAAGGCAGAGCACTGCATGGGGTAGGTTTGCGAGGCACCGGCATCGGCGCTCTCGAAGGTGTGTTCATGCTGGAGAGAGATAGATGTTAGCTTGGTTATAGACAGTACAAGCGGTGGTGATAGCGTTGTGTTGTAATTATCCTCGATATAATTTGCCCAGTTGGATAGGGTAGGTTAGGTAGAGGTAGATGCGGGGAAGTGACAGAAAAAAAAAGTGCAAGCAGGCGACAGAACACACACAAAAGGAGGGGCGAAGAGAGACATACCTGCGCATCGTCGGCCATGGTGGATAGATGGGAATGGGATGGACTGTATTAGATACAAAAGAAGAGATGGCCGACAAGCGGGATGAAGCAGATGGGAGAGAGGAGGAAGTGATTGATTGATAGGGACAGGACAGTTGGGAGGAGAGGGAAGAGGAAGAAGAGAGAGAGTTGATTGACGATACAGTAGTAGTCAGCCAGTGTAGGCGAGGCCGGCGCAGAGCGGGCGGGACAGGCCAAAAAGGGCTGGGCTTGGCACGCAGGTTTTTGCTTGTGGGAGAGAGGGGCAGAGGCCACGCTAGGCCCGATCAGGCAGGTTTGCACGGATTGCACTGCACATGCGGCCACACTGGCAGCCGTAGCTTATGTAAGCAGGGTACGGGGGACGACATACATCTGATATGCACTATCTATACAACAACCGTATACAGCTTCATTACTACACTGGTTGATACTATGATATGTCCAGTATACACGACCCTATTCTGCTACTAACACTTCCCCTTTAGACATGACTCGCCATACTGCACTCAGTCACTTATAATACACCATGTGGCTGGACCGCCTAGCCCATCCCTCCTCGGGTGCCTCCACCCCCAGCAACTCTACCCGCGCCTACTCTCCCGCTCCCCGTCCCCAGCAGCAGCAGCAACATCTCTCTGCTGGAAACCAACCGAACCACCCTGCTTTTAGTCCTCGCTCCTCCTCCCTCTCCCTCTCCCTCTCCACTCCCAATGCCTCCAGCTCCTCCCTTCCAAACACCCAGGGCAATGCCAATTCCAATACCAATACCAACGGCCCCCTCCGCAGACAGAACAGCTCAAGGCTAGACCAGCCTGGACATGTAGACCCTCTAGAAGTGCTATATAATATTATTGGAACACGTCCGAAAACAAAAGATCCCCCAACTATCTCTGTCATAGGAGCTACTACGGGCAAACCAGACACCCTGGTCGAGAATATAGACTTCGGAGAGCTGAGTCTGGAGGAATTTATACAGCAGCCAAAGGACATAGAACCAAAAGAGGCCCGGAAACAATCTGATGTTCAGACTCTGGAACAGTGTGAGATACAAGTGTGACGTCTAGATTCTATGGTACCTTCTACTAATAGTATTTCTAGATCAAACGGAAAGGGATAGGTTTCAAGACCTTCACGGCGCAATTGCTGTATGCTCTCCATTCCTTCTAGTTTAGGAAGGGTGGTTACTGATTCCACCTATACATAGGGCTGCGATGACGTTTTGAAATCCGTGGAATCCTACTTGTTCAGGTTCCAGACAGACCTCGGTGTCGTCTCCGCAGAAATAGAGTCCCTGCAGTCTCGCTCCACCCAGCTAAATTCACAACTTGAAAACAGACGGAACTTGGAACGATTATTAGGCCCTGCTGTCGAGGAAGTCAGTATATCTCCCAGGGCTGTACGACTCATATCAGAAGGACCCATAAACCTGGAATGGGTGAAAGCCCTGAACGAATTCGAGACAAGGTCAGCCAATATCGAGGCAAACGCAACCTCCAATATCAAAGCCGTCGAAGACGTCAAACCATTATTATCAGATCTTAAAAATAAAGTAAGAATACGCCTATTCGACTAGTATGCTCCTTTAACTAATGATAACAGGCCATTGAACGAATAAGAGACTACCTGGTTGCCCAAATAAAGGCCATCCGGTCGCCCAACATCAACGCCCAGATTATCCAACAGCAGTCCCTTATAAGGTACAAGGACCTATATGGCTTCCTCTCGAGAAACCACCCTGCTCTTGCCGGCGAGATCAGCCAGGCCTACATCAACACCATGAGATGGTACTATCTGTCCAACTTCACTCGTTACAACCAAGCTCTGGAGAAGCTCAAACTGCACTCCAACGATCGCAACGAGCTGCTAGGCGGTGATTTAAACATGCAGAAAGGTATGGCTTTACTTATTCCCAAGTCTTAATCTTCGAATGCTCATTTCTTAGCCCCGTTCCCAGGCGGCCGCAGTCCAGGTGTCACCTATGACCCCTTCGCCCTCGGCCGTCGAATGGACATTCTCAAATCCAACAACCACATGGCCCTATCCTCATATCTTGCCGAAGAAGACAAGTCCGTCCACGGCATCGAAGTACCCTTCCGCAATTTTAACCTCGCCCTCGTCGACAACATCTCTGCCGAATTTTCCTTTGTAACTGAGATGTTCGCCACAAAATCTTTCCACCAGAGCTCCCGCAAAGTCATTGAAATGTTTGAGCCCGTCTTCGCTCTGGGCCAATCCCTAACCAAAAGCCTCATCGAGCCTTCGGCTGATTGTCTGGGTATTCTCCTCTGTGTCCGACTTAACCAACATTTTGCTTTTGAACTCCAGCGGCGCAAGGTGCCCGTGGCTGATTCCTACATCAACGGCATAAACATGCAGCTATGGCCACGCTTTCAAAAGATTATGGACATGCATACCGAGTCATTTAAGAGACTTGCTGCTGCCACCAACACCCCAAGCAGTAGTCGTGGGGCCGTTTCTGCACTGGCTCTCACCGGTCCAGGGGGCGACACGCAATCAACAGCTCCTCATTTCCTCGCACAACGCTTTGGCCAGTTTTTGCAAGGAATTCTGGCGCTGAGTAGTGAGGCTGGTGATGACGAGCCGGTCTCGAATAGTTTGGCGAGGTTGAGAGGGGAGTTTGATGCGTTGTTAATTAAACTGGCCAAGGCGGGCAATGGAGCAAGTGGCGATGGGAAGAGAAGGGAGAGGTTTTTGTGTAATAATTATTCGTTGGTGCTTACTATTATAAGTGTACGCATTCATTCCCTTTTGGCATTTGGAATGACGGGAGATATGTGGCTAACCAGTGGATTTGGATACTATAGGATACCCAGGGCAAGTTGGCGACTGAGCAGAAGGAGGTGAGTTGAACTCTCACTTTATATCGTGACCGGATAGTTTTTTTGCTAACATCATCGTAGCATTTCAATGAACTACTGAAGAACTCGGGAGGGAGGCGGTGATTTTGTAATGGCTGGATTTTCTTGTATTGTATATTTATATCTTTTTACACGGTTAGGCTGGTTCGTTATCCCTTCTGGCAGCGGATTGTACGCATTGTTTATCCTTTAATTAGCCAGCCATTCTATACAGGGCTTCTATATGCCGGGACATAGTTACTGCGAGGAGCAGGGCGTATTTGGGTTCACATCACTACATATAAGACTAGAAGTAATGTACCTTATAATCTTACCATTGACTCTAATAGTTTCAATATAGCAATTAAATTCATCTTGCAGGTCAGAATACTGTCTCTCTTTTTACGCTTTGTCCAAAAAGCAGTGCCGACACCGGCAAACGCAACCCCACACCTGCGATGCCGAACTGCCAATGCCGAAGCCATCGGCTACCTGCACACCGTCAACGTCATGTCATCAACGCTCGCTATTTACCCAGCCCACTATTATTAATCTGCAATTTCAAATAATCAAACGGTATTAAAGTGGCGTCTTTCAAACATCCGTGTCTATCCAGCTAGGTAAGCTAGGTAAAACTAGGTAGGTAGGTATTCGTGGCATAATCCAGCAACCCCTCCTCCCCGTATCTAATCCCGGCATATCTATCAAACCATACTGATCACCTCTCTCTGCAGGACCTGTTGCCCATATACTTATATAGAGCGGACAAGAGTGAAGAAATGGAAATTCAAGGCTAAAATCTGTGACCTTATAGCTAGCCCTACTGTCCTAAAACAACCCTCAACCGGACAAATCAAAATCAGATAGACGCACAGCATGCCGTCCTCCACCCCGCTCCTCCAAGGCTCCAGCATTGATAGCAGTCTGCATGGCGTCTACACTGCCTCTCCTATTAAATACATGAAATATGGCCGCGGTAAACCACAATCCCTCGCCCTTTATGCCATATCATATACCATGCATACCTATCTACAACATCGCCCCGCTAACTCCACCCCCTTGCCCGGAGACTAGGCAGTATCACCTCTCTACCCACTCTCATTGAGAATCTCGGCGCTTCAAAGGCGTACATTATTACCGGCAGATCGCTGCGTGAGAAGACGCCGGTGATTGAGCGGATCGAGGGGATCTTGAAGGAGAAGGGGGCGTGGGCGGGGACGTTTAGTGGGGTTAGGGAGCATGCGTATGTTTTCTTACTATCTTTATCACTTGCATTATAATACCCACCAGTTTCCTTTTTCCCTTTTTTGCCTATTTTTCTTCTTCTTTGGACTCTGTGTTTATCCCCCCGTTTGTTGAGGAATTGCTGTCTGGTTCTGCTGCTGCAAATCACCCAGGACATTCTCTCCAAGCTACTAGGAAAACACGCATCATTGAATATCACATGCTACATATTATCACCAAGTATTGAACCTTTCACACTCACAAAAACACATAACAGCCCTATCGCAGATATCCACTCCGCCACCTCCGCCATCCGCGCGTCTGGCGCTGATGTGCTCGTTTCCGTCGGCGGGGGTTCGCCCATTGATGCGGCCAAGGCCGTTGCATGGCATTTGCATAGGGAAGCAATTGCCGGTGCAGGGGCAGGTGCAGACGCAGCCGACATAAAATGGGTCCCCAGTATCGCTGTGCCGACGACTTTGAGCGCGGCGGAGACGACACGGAATGCCGGGTATACGAATGAAAAGGGGGAGAAGGTAGGTGTTGCAGAGGGAGAGATGGTGCCAAAGGGTTAGTGCATCTAGTTATTTTGAAGCTCTGAATGCTAATGTTCGAATAGCCGTCCTCTACGACGGCGATATCGCCTTGCACACCCCGCTCCGCCTCTGGCTAAGTTCCGGCGTATGTCTGTTATCTTCCCCTCTTTATATCATGCCCGACTAATATTAAACTAGATCCGCGCTCTCGACCACGCCCTCGAACTACTCTACCACCCCTCCGCCCCCGAAATCCCCACAAAGCGCCTCGCCCTCTCCGCCCTGCCAGACCTCTTCCACCTGCTCCCAGCCAGCCACTCATGCCCCGATGATGCCGACATCCGCCAACGTCTCTTCCTTGCCGCCTACGCCGCGCTCTTCCCATTTCAGTTCACGGGGGCGCTGGGACTGAGCCATGCGATTGGGCATGCGATTGGTGCGAGCTATGGGATTCCGCATGGGATTACGTCGTGTGTGAGTTTGGCGGGGGTGCTGAGGTATTATGCTACTAAGAACGGGGAGCAGGCGAGGCAAATTGCGAGGGCTGCGTGCGTCATTCCGGAGATCGAGAGCAAGGGGGATGTTGTTGAGGATGCGCTGGCGGTGGCGAAGGGGGTGCAGGGGCTGGTTAAGGTGTTGGGGTTGGGAAGTTGGTTGGTTGATGTACGTTTTTCTTATTCTCTTTATCTATCAAGACGCCTGTTCCATTTGTCTTCTGTGTCCTCTTCACAAGGGGAAATTTATCTTCGTCGAGGGGTGCTGGTGGAAAACGGGTATTCCTACTCTTTCTGTTATGCTGATATCATTGCGTTTGTTAAATCTAGTATAACGTCAATCCCGGCGAGGAAGAAGCCATTGCCGTGCGAGCGCTGAGGGATCCCGCGCATCCTGATATCAGGGCTGGTATGTGTGAATTTGTAACCCCTTCCAACCTCCTCTTCTCGTGCATATATTGGCCTGGGTATATCTGACGTATGCGCAAATGCAGTTACGGAGTTGGTCCGTACGATGTATGCGCCCTCGTCTTCAAATGATGCGGCTACGCGGCTATGAATATGTGTACGTTGGTATGCCGTCTTTCCGTTGCTTTTCGGAGACGGATGAGGCTAGGGCATGCCGTTCTTGCATTGCAAATGGTTCCTTTTTTCATGTCTATTATGCCTCCTTGTTCAAATTGCTTTTTTGAATTAACTAGAACTGAGTAGCTGGATGCCAGCGTCACATTATATGAAAGAGGATGCAGACGGGGTTTTCAGAGTGATTGCGCCGTCCTGTTCTTGAAGGGTGCAAGCTATAGAAAAGGATTTATTGACCATTGGCTGGAATGGAGACAAGCAGTGTCTATTATCGCTTAATGGCATACACTTCGTTTCAAATGGGATATATATGTGCGTGTACATAACGGCAATGGCCAGCAAGGGCATCATCTATCTGTTTATCTATCCACCCATCTATGTCCCGATCTATTCTATATGCATTCACAAACCAAAACATTTAAGAAAATGCCCTTCTTTTCCTCCTCTTCTCCAATCCATATACACTTTCACCCCCCTCTTACCCCATTCTCCCTTCCATACAGCAGCCCCTCAACTCTCTCCCCAACTGCCAACGCACTCGTCAACCCAGGACTCTCAATCCCCAAACAATTCACAAACCCCTCAAACCCATCTTCCCTCTGCACCACAAAGTCCCTAAACCCCTCCCCCTTCCCTCCCAGCTTCGGCCTCACGCCACAATAATCCACCCCAATCACCTCAACCTGTACACCAGGCAAATACTCCCTAATCGCCTCCACCGCACTCCCCAACCTCCCGGGACTCGGCTTCAAATCCTCCGCACTATCCACCCACTCCACATCCGGCCCGAACCTCACCTGCCCCGCCATATCCAGCGTCAGATGTGTCCCCAACCCCCCCAACCCAGGCTGCGGCGCCGGATACAGCAGCGTGCCCGGCTTGGGCCTCGACGCCCCGTACGAGAAATACGTCCCCTTGGCATAATGCGCCCTAACATGCCTGTCCGGGGGCAGCAGCATATTCGAAATCATCGGCGCGGAGTGACCCGCCGCATTAACCAGCGTTTCCGCCGTAATCGTCGCCTCCTCCCCATCAACAGACCTAGTATGAATCTCATAACCCCCCGCCCCACCCCTAATCCCCTCCACCCCCCTCACCTCCGTGCACAACGCCACATCCCCACACCCACTCTCCTCGAACTGGCCCCTCAGCACCGCCATAAGCGCATGACTATCCACGATCCCCGTGCTAGTACTCTCCAACACCCCCGCCCTCGCACACACCTCGGGCTCCCTCCTCCGCATCTCCTCCTTCCCCAAAAACCTAGTCGGCACACCCAACCCTTCCGCATGACTATGCATCTTCTCCAACGCCTCCAGCTGCGTCTCGTTCTGCGCTAGAATCCATTTCCCCGTATTCCGGTGCGGGATGTTTTGTTCCTCGCAGAGGGTGTAGAGCAGGTGCTTGCCGCGGATGCAGAGGGTGGTCTTTAACGAGTTAGCTGGATAGTAGAGGCCGGCGTGGATGACTTCGGAGTTTCGACTGCTGGTTTCGGTGCCTGTTTGGGCGTGGCGTTCGAGGAGGAGGGTGCTGGTGGAGGGGTGGGTGAGGGCGAGGGCGCGGGCGATGGAGAGGCCGATTACGCCGCCGCCGATTACCTAGTGGATATTGTTGGTTGATGCCGCTTTCTCTTCTCTTTATTGGATTTTTAAAATTTGGAGCAAAAATTTATATGTGGAAGGGGGGTAGGAAGGGGTTTATTTACGGCGTGGGTGAAGTCGGCATTGGTAGCTGCGGAGGTTGAGAAGGGCCGCGGCCTTCTCTTCCGGCCGATGCTGGTTCTGAGTTTTTGGGTTTGGAGGACTGGGCGGGAGAACATGGGTTGCGTTATTTAGACTGTGATTTAAGAGACGGAGAAGATATCGAGGGAGTTTCAATAATGCGCCCGGCTATGCAATGCTTTGCTGTGTTTAAGCCGCGGTTGGATAATTGGTGCGGGAAGCTCCTTTTTGCGGAGAAAGATAAGATGAACATCGGGATTGTCGATCGAACCCGACGTCATATCTTTATGTCCCTCTCTCATCCTCGCGCATAGCACAAAAATACTGAAACAAAGTGAGAAATAGTTCAGACAGATTAATTTTTAAGAAACTTTAAATGAAATTGCAATTATAAGAATATATTCAAGAATGAAAGTGGCCCTGATAGATATGAACTCTTATAAACATATTTAATCAACTCAACTCCTGCCCCTGACCCTCTTCAAATCTAATTGAAAGGTTCAACTCAACTACCTTGTAAAATTAACACTAACATACATGGCGGTGGATTGCAAATGCACCTTCATGAAACGCTCAAAGAAACAAACAGAATCTCTCCCGCTACCCTTTGAGAGTCAAGCGCAAGCAAGCGAAACACAACTTCAAAACAGACAAAGGGAAAGGGGCCTGTAGGCACCTAACCCAGTCAAATACAAATACCACGGCTCAACCAATCTAGCTTCCCCTAAACCTTCTTGGGGAATAGAGAGGAGGGTCCAGGGGTCTTCCCACTCACTCCTACCTAAATACCTTGCCACAGTAGTCCGTGGGTAAAGTCCGCCTGAAAGACTTTGATTCTAACATTAACAGCCATCGCAGGGGCCAAGGATAGCAAAAGAGCATAAAAGGAGCGATGAGACGCAATTAAACATAGAAAGGTAGAGAACACCGTTCATAATAATAATAACAAGAAACACGTAAAACTTTTCCTAGCCAACCTGTGTCTACCCTATACCGTTTTTCCTAACCAGCTCACAATCACAGCTATTGTCTAAAAGTATGAGAAAGAAGGAAAATTAACTTGAAAATGAATACTGAATGTATCATGTTAATCGAGGAAAACTAGTATCACAATTTTTCTTCTTCGTCTTCATCACCAAAGTAACTTGTGTGTGCGGAGCGGGTAAAGGGAGAGGAGGGTGAGGGAAAAAGAGGAAAGGAGGTAGAGAGGTAACAGAAGATGATAGGACCCCATGGGTTAGCGGGAGCGGAAATAAGAGAGATAAGGGTTGTTGGGGACCAATTTGAGAGAGGTAGAGAGGGGGGAAGGGGAAACGGAACGAAGCGACTTTTTCAGAACCTCGGGATATCAGGTAAGAAAAAGATGACGGACTAAGATAGAGAGATAAAAAAGGCGGGGAATTAGAGATAAAACAAAGGAAAGATGCCCACATAGGAAAATAGAAAAAGGAAAAAAATAATAATAAAAGTACTCGTAAATCACGTAAAAGCCGAACAAGTCGAAGGAAGATGGGGCGAGCAAGAAACATGCCTCATGCTTGCTGCCTGCAACATCCGTAAACAAGCATCGAAGATCCGTGGATTAAGATTTTGTCTCTTCTGGCTTGCTGTCTTTCCCAGCTTCCTTTGGCTTGGCCTCAGCAGCTTCGCCTTCGGCACCCTTGTTCTTCATGTATTCGTCATAAACGTTGATAGCCTCGTCGACCTTGGCGCGGAGAGCAGCATCATCGTCGACCCTGCAAAACATTAGTATATAAGTTTAATATAACAAGACGAGGTCAAAAACTTACAGGCTGAGTAGTTCAGCATTGTCCATTTCCAAAAGCATACCAGTGATCTTGCCGGCCAACTCGGGTTGTTGGGCTTGAATCTTGGGATAGATAGCTTCACCGAGCATCTGCTTCTGCTGAGCAGGTGGCGCGGCGCTCAAGGCCTGGAGGTTAAGGCTTGGGGTACCAGCAGCCTCAGTGGGTGGCATGCCGGCGGCTGGGGGAGCTCCACGACCAGCTTGTCCGGCACGTCCCATACCTTGGGGTGGCATACCACGACCCTGTGTGAAACCTTGGCCACCAGCGCGCATGCCTGGAACATTACCCATATTTGGTGGCATGCCCTGCATAGGAACTTGACCACGTCCACCGCCACCTCGTCCAAATGATGCCTGAACCTGAGCAATAGCCTGGGGGTAGCTGAGGCCGTTAGGCAAGCCACCAGGACCCTGGAGACCAATGGGAATTCCTTGAGCACCCATGCCAAAGTTTGGTGGGATTTGTTGGTTGGGGATACCGCGACCGCCCTGCTGAGGGAATCCGCCGGGGAACTGTCCAGGGCGACCTGGCATGCCGGGGATGACCATTCCGGGTTGTTGACCAAAGGCCATACCGCGTTGAGCGCCGGCAGGGATGAAGCCTTGCTGGCCCGGTGGGTAGTAGACAGCGGGCTGCATGAACTGTTAAGACAATCAGAACACACAGGAACTTTTACAAGTGGGAGATGAAAAAAAAGTAAACTTACGGGCTGGGACATTCCTGCAGCGGCAGCAACTTGCTGTTGACGGATGGTGTTGCGAGCTTGGATGCTTGCCTCAAGCTGCAGATATTTGTTAGCGGGATATCGAATCAACTACAGGACGAAGATATACATACCTGGCTCTTGCGCACATCCTTACGTTGAGCAAGGGCAACATACAAAGGCTTGTTGTTGACCATGCGCTGGTTCATCTCAGTGACGGCCTTGGAAGCTTCGTCGGGGTTGCTGAAGCAAACGAAACCAAAGCCCTTGCTCTTTCCAAGTTTCTTCTCAGACTTCTTAGTCTCAGCCTTTTCAGCCTTTTCAGCCTTTTCAGCCTTGTCGCCCTTCTCGCTCTTCTCAGCGGACTCCTCCTTGGGGGCCTCCTTATCCTCCTCCTTGATATTCTCCTTGTCCTTTGATTCGTCCTTCTTCTCATCGGTTTCAGAAGCAGGCTCGGTAATAGTATCGCGCATAACTCTAGCGGAGGTGATGTTTCCGAAGCTGATGAACAGATCCCGGAGCTTCTCGTCATCAATATCGTCGGTCAAGTTCTTAACGTAGAGGTTGACACCCTGGTACTTGGAGGCCTTCTCAACACGGGCAGCCTCGTGCTGCTTGCGCAGCTCCTCCTCACGCTCGTGCTTCTTCTGGGCGCGGCCAACGTAGAGCTTCTGGCCCTTGTATTCCTTGTCATTGAGCTCCTCAACGGCACTGGCCGCGCTTTCGTGCTTGACAAAGTTAACAAAACCAAACCCTCTGCTCTTTCCAGTCTCGTTATCACGGCTGAGCGAAGCGGAGGTGATCTCGCCGTACTTCTCGAACAGTTCCCGGAACTCCTCGTTGGTAACCTCAGTATCCAAGTTCTTGACGTAGACGTTGGTGAAGTTGGCCTTCATCTCCTCGAACTTGCTCTGGCGATCCTTCTTGGCGATGTGGTGGCCAACAAACACCTTCTTCTCGTTCAACAACATGCCGTTGACGTGTTTGATGGCGTTGGTGGCAGCCTCAGCGGTCTCGTAGTGGACGAAGCCGTAACCCTTGGAGTTACCAAACTCATCCTGAGCGACTTTGCAGCTCAGGATGTTACCAAAAGCAGCGAAGGTGTCGTGAAGAGCCTTGTTGTCAATAGCAGTATCCAAGTTCTTGATGAAAACGTTGCCCTGGCCAGTCTTGCGCAGAGCGGGGTCACGCTGGGACCACATGATCCGGCATGGCTTGCCCTTGATAAGAGTGTAGTTGAGATCCTCGAGAGCGCGTTCGCCATCAGCAGTGTTGTTGTAGTTGACGTAGGCATAACCTAGAGAGCGTCTGGTAACGGCATCACGGCACACACGGATGGAGGCGACTTGGCCGATGGAGGAGAACAGCTCAAAAAGCATGGCTTCGGTGACGGAGGGATCTAACTCGCCGACGTAGAGGGAGGCGGAGTGTGGCTGGGTGGTGCTGGGAGCAGCAGGATTGGGGGTCTCGCTGCCATCGCCAGCGGCATCAGCACCAGTGTTGATGGCGGTGCCATTTGTCGAGGAATCGACAGGGGTGGTCTCTGGGACGGCGGAGGTCGACACTTCAGCGGCAGACATTTTGACGATATATTTTTTTCCTTTTTATGATATCTGGAATAGTAGGAGTAAATGTGTGAGTAGACGGATGGTGGAAAAAGAAGGAGACAGACAGAAATCCCAAGTCAAGCAGATGGAAGAAGTCGCTTCCTTTGAAGGAGATAAAGGACTGCAGAGATTGTTTTGTGGGATTCGCGAAAGGCAAAGAAAGAAAAGATAGGGTAGCGTACAGGTCTGATAGTCAAACGAGCGAAGGACTCAGAGATACCGGAGACCTGAAGATATCGAATTGAAGATCTGCCAATGTACAAGCAGCTCGTCAGTATTTTAATCTTGCGCAAGATGTAGTGGTGCTGTGATGCGGATATTGGGGTCTCTTGTTATGGCGCTGTTGTTGTGGTGATGGGGTGCAGTAGTAGCGAAGCGAAGGAGAGGCAACTGACCAGACAAGACCTCGTGTGTGTGGTTTTAGGGGGGTTGTTTTCACGTTTTTTTTGAATTTTTTTGGGGATACGAGTATTTTCGGGAAGGGGAAGGGGGGCAGGAGAAAGGAAGAGAGGACACGCAGAGTGAAGACACAGCGGTGACCAGAGAGATAGAAGCGGGAGAATAGGATGGGGGATGGAAGTGTAGGATGTGAAGAAAGAGATGAGGTTGGACGTTGGACTGAGGTTTGTGCCCTGAGCGAGAGGGAAAAAAAAAAAAATTAAAACCCGCCAGCCGCGATGACCTCGTTTTTTGCAAACCTTTTTCTGCCTTTTGAATTTTCTGCTGCCCTATTTTGCCGTTTTGGGCTGCCTCGCGACTGAAAATTTGGCAACTGCAAATTACTCGCGTGAGAAATCCACATTCGGCTAATTGGGAAAACGGTTGCAGCGCTAGCCCTAATCGGGTATTCGCCAACGTCCGCCATATCAGATCAGATCAGACACAGAAATACTAAGGTACATGTCTCTCTCGAAGACATTATACTACCAACATAGGTATATGATTGATAATAGAGATGCAGATGAATACCTTTGCCCCTGGTGCAGCAGTTTCGCCTCCAACGTCCGACGTTGGGAAACTCCGAGCCCTTTCCGATCACTCCGGTGCTCTTCCCCAGGGGACGGTGTAGGGAGGCGATATTGATACCAGGCACATTGGCAGGTACTCAGTCACTGAGTACGGGCTGCTGTAATGTTGTATGTGCAAAAGGCACTAACTATACTCATTTAGTCATTCTGGCTCTTTCTTTGTCCATCTGGCACAGTGAAACCTAGTGTTGGACATCTGTAACTTCTAATTCAAAATAATGATCAGGGGTTCCTTGGTGAAAAGCGAAATAAACAGGACGCCTGAATCCCATATCCGCTCTCTGTATAAGTGAACTCTCTAAACAAGCATATCTCTTCTGCCATGTAAAACAAAGGGCTCCAAATTCAAATACCATGCCTAGGTACATGTACATGCCATGACCTCTCTCAGTGACGCAAAAGGAAACAGAGCAACAAAGAACCTAAGAACTTCATTATATGCTTCAATCGATCAAAGAAGAAAACAAAACTCAGCTCAGCTCAGTTCAGCTCAAATCAAACCCAGCCCCCGAATTAATTGCATACATGAGCTTTTCCCTCAACGTCTCACGCCTCGAATACCGCGGCAACTTGAGCAGATTCGCACACGTACTCGTGCTGGGCAGCCTCTCCTCATCCGCGCTCGAATCTCTTATACTAAACGGCGGATTCAAGTGGCTGAATCCCAACAACGGTGCGCGCGGCGTCGACGTCACAAACTTGAGCAGCTTGGCCCGCTCCGCATTCGTCATTCCCTGCAACACTTCCCAGAATAGCTTGATGGTCGGGTGCTCCTGGTTGTCATCGCCAATCACGTAGACGCCGCTATACACAGTGTTTCGGCGCAAATCGGCCACGTCGATCTCGCCGGCGTCGCCCCCCACGAGCGTTTGCAATTCGGACTGGTTGAACATGGAGAGCCAGGACGGTGAGATTATGGTTCCCAGCCCTTGGAGGAAGGCGTTGGTTTGCAGGTATGGTTGGGCTTGCAGGCGGTGCCGGGCGATGTAGGAGATGTAGACGAGGCGGTTTTGGTTGGTTACGGGAATTTCGGAGCCGGAGGGTTTGAGATCTTTGGTTATGCTTTCGGTGGTGATGTGTGTTGTGCCGTCGGGGGCAATGGTGGGAAGGGCTACGGTGTCGGTTACTGTGAAGTTGAGGGCAAAATCCTCGACGTCTCCGGGGTAGTTTTTCAGTTGGAGCTAGAAAACTGGTTAGCATGGATCAATAGTTTTCTAACTTGGTTAAAGTACGACAAGCAAACTAACCAGTCCCTGGTATAGGCTTTCATCCAGGTCCCGCACATCATTGAGATTGGCACGGTATGAAGACTCCTTGCGTGCAGAACTCGTCCCACCAGTTAAAGCCCATTTCAACAAAAAGAACCCCGCGAAGCTGACATCGACTAGAATTCCCTCGTATAGACACTTCCCAATAATTCGGCCCAGAAACTCATACCGCCTCAATATGTCCTTGATCTCCGAATTCCATAACCCACTTCTTTCAGAGACCCCTGCCCGGCGAAGTTCTACCTTTCGCTGCTCAATGATAGTAGGGTTCGGATACAACAAGTGTTGATCGTTTTCAATAAAAAGTCCCGAGCCATTAGATGGGTTGAAAGCATCATTGATAACGCTGGTGAGAAATTCCTTCGTCACGCCACCGCCGTCGATACCTGCTTCCGGTGTGCCGAACTTATCAATAAAGGAAATCTGAATCGGCTCCTTAAGGCCGTCACCTAGCTCGTAGAATTGCTCGTATGCATCCTGGAATAAAGATTCTCTCCTTATGTTCGCATGATGTTTACTCAAAATGTCATGGCCTACGGGTCTCCCATCATCGGCCATCCCTATCCCGCCTTGAGCGATAGATAGACGCCATGTGTCAGGGTCGATATAACCTCGTCTTCGATGAACTTGATCCCTGAGAATGAACTCCCTGAATATCTGAACCCGTGTTGGGAATGGAATGAAGAATGGCATATTCCTCAATATTTCCAACCGGGGAGCAACGGCCTCCAGCTCTTTCCTTCGTGCAACTTGTTGCTGTCGTCTCCTGAGCTCTTCGATTCGACGAAGCTGCTGAGCCCGACCGGTTCCTATAAGACCAGGTGCTTGTGCATATCCATCATCCATCATATCATCGTTAGACAGCTCCCCGTTGTCCTCTTCATCTTCATCGTCATCGTCATCCTGGAGTTGATGTCTGTTCTCCTCTTCGGCGACGACAGTAGGAATGAAACCTTCCATGTCAAAGCGATCAACCATTAGCCAATGGCCGTCAGGTAGGAACTTGCGTCTCGAGCTGTATCACTAATCAGTAAATGATCGTATTGCAGTAATACCAGGTTTGAATGAACTCACTCTCGCTCGTGCACCATGCGCAATAGACCCGTTACTAGCCCCTTGAAGTAATCCAACGGTATGCCAGTGACTCCGACTAGAGTGCTGGATTTCGACTTCAACGATGAAGGAACCGGTTCTAATTTCGTAAAACCCGTGCTAAAGTAATTGCGAATTCCGCTGGGATCAGTGGCCTCCACATTTGGTGTTGGTGTCGTCAAATCAGCCGCATTCCAGTATAACGTAAATGCTAAATTCTTCAAGAAGATAGTCAAGTTCTTGACATCACCAAGAGGCAACGCGCTTTCTTGTGTCCACGAGGCGTTGTTGAAGTTGGTAGTCCTTCCCAGCGAAGGCGCAGCAGAAAAGAACTCCTCGTCGTCCAAGACTTTGAGAAGAAAGGTATACAGCTCAAGGAACAATAGAATGATGGTCCACTCCTGATCATGGTCGCGACTTTGCAACTCTGCTCCCTTTCCTCCTAATGAATTCCGCATAGATGGTGGCCGGATCATTGCCAGGGCATCCCGCGAGTTCTGCACAATATTTCGAAACACATTCGTTGACTGGGATGCATTCCAGAAATATTTGATAGCTGGCAATCTTCCCTTGGTTGACTTGCCATCTTCTCCGAATTCCATGGCGGACCCTAGATAAAGCCACATGCGAATCTCATCTCCCCTCTTGGGGAATACCCTTAGAAGGGTTAGGGCATAAGCCGATAGCGCCTTTGCATCATCTGACGCTTGCAGCGGTGGTTGAGACGTCCCAGAAGCTGCAGAGCGACCCGACTCTGCTTGTGTTAGAAGATGTGTGATGCTGTGTTGATCGACGAGGGAGAGAAGCTGGTTTCGAATAAAGGGAGGAAGAGGGGTTAGTCCGGACTGTGTCTGTTCTTCAACAGCCAAACGACGAGAGACATCAACAGCAGCTGGGCTTAACAGGTTCGACACGACTCTGACAAATAAAGTCTCAGGAGCCTGCTTAACTACACCGCCACCTAGGGCATGTCGGTGGAAGAAAATGAAGTAGGATAGTAAACATAGCCGCTTCTCCAAATCCTTTGGTTGAAGGAACGAATCCACAGACGGTAGGATATGCGAATCTATTGCGGATGCTAGTAGTTTGTAATTCACTCCAGTGGCTAGGTCATCAATCCCTCCAAGATGAACCTGGAGGGACGGCACGGTTAGATAAACTCGCCCGAACCATTCGTAAGCATCAAGAGTTTCCGATGTAATCGGCTGAAGAAGAGCCAGGACGCTCTTCACCACGGCACCCCGAATCTGGCTAAAGTTAACCGAGGAGGTTTGAAGGCTTAGGGTCATGGTAGCTAAAGCAGAGTAATACTGCCTAGCTTGACGGGTCATCTGCCTTGGTATCAAAACAGTAAGGAACGTAACGAGCTGTAGAAGATCATTAACCAACGACATGGACGATATAGTCGAGGGCGCCGCGGAAATAAATTCAAGTACAACACCTCCGAAGCGTGAAAGAGTCAGAGTCCATTCCGCATCGGGCTGCAGCACGAGCGCCTCTTCCAAGGCCATCTGGAAAGACCTTGCGAAATACGATAACCGAGCCCAATCATCCTTATCTCTAATCCGAATGAACCGCAGCAGCTTCCCCAGCTGGGACAAGCAATCCGTAGGATGTGAATATGGTCGTGGCGTAGCAACCCAGGTATCCGTAGCGGAGATGTCATCCGCGGCCCTGTTCCGCTCAACAGTATCCCATTCTTCCCTCCAGACATTCTTTGTTGCCTTCCTGGCCCTGTAACCTCTCCATGTCCGCTGTAAAGTGCGACTGGCATTTAAGCGCTCCCGATCTAGCTGTCGTTGTAATCGTTCCTGTTGCGCAAGGGCGAGGGTTGCCTGCGGACCGGGGCCGGTTGGGGGGTGGTGACGTCCGGAGGGGTGTGCGGAGAAAGGGTTTGTAGATCGGTTTGACAGGTTGACCTGTCGCGGTCGGCGAGAGCTTCCAGTAAATGACTGGAACATCGCTGCTGTTCGAAGCTGCGGGTCGCGGCGTTTGGCGTGGAGTGGTTGCTGGTAAGGTCAAAAGGTCAAGCTGATAACTAGATGGTCAGTGGTGGCGATGAACAGCGGAGGACGCGGCAAAGTTGTCCATGCTCAAGCGGTGATACCCTCTAGCTGTATGTGCATGATAGTAGATAGAGTGGGGATATCCGTGGTGGCCTGTTATCTCGTTGGTATGCAGGAGTGGCGGTGGTGATGGTGGTGGTTGTATATTGATCTTCGAGGTTGAGAGGTTCAGGGTGTTCAGGGTGTTCAGGAACAGATTCCTGACGTCGTCATCGCGCCAACGCCAACGGCGATCTTTCTAGATCCCGCCAATGCTTACGGCTGAAATTCACACACAACGTCAAATATCTCGGCAGAACAGCATATTTAAAGGATGTATGAAATAATGTATGCGGGAATCAAATTTATACGGGATCAAATATGTTATCAGAATAGGTACATTAAAGTAAATAAGCGCTCCCTTTTTATTTGTGCTGAATTGCAAGGCTAGTATGGAAACGGGTATATCCTTGCGGAGATGGATCTATACAGCAGGCAATATTCTCAACCCTGTAAACGGCCATTACTAATGTACCATAATCCAATTGAACTTTTGTAGCCTATGTTTAACTTCCCCAAATCAGACAAAGCTAGCAATTTTGAAAAGGCAGGTACAAAAGGCAGACTCGTTGCAACCCTTTTTCATTCGCCGTCATCTAGATAGCATGACCCTGTATGAATAACATCCCAAAGGAAGCCTCAGTAGAAATAATCCAGAAAGCAATCAGTGTATTAGCCGCCCGAGCAATGATAAATACGGGTCACAAACAGCAACAAATCCCTAAAGTGTAGTTTCAGTGAAATAGCAAGTCCTTCACCTCTCGGTGAGAAATTCTTTAGCACCCCAGCGGGCCAATCTCTCACGGTCCCAGAAAACATACCCCCGTTCCCGCTCACTTGGACTTCCGAAGCCAGGGGTTACCCAATCGCATAGAAACATATCTTTGGTGAACATAGATTGAACAGGTCTGTCTTGATAAAAGAGCCAAATCCAGCCGTGGCTTGGTTGATTATGCGCGGGGAGACCTGACATCATACTTTCAGGGATGCTGTTTTCATACCTATCCGCCGGAGAGGTTAATGACCATGATTGATTGTAATACTTCACCCAGTCAAGTGACACACAGCTGTTGTCTCTAATAGGAGTAAAAACCAAGTCCAGGCGTTTTTGTAGTCCGCCACTTGAAAAACTTCGTGAAGAAAGCAGGGTCGGCAGCCGTAGGCGGTCAAGACAGTCATAATAGCGGTTCCAGTCTTAAGATACATGTCGAAGTTAGACAATGGCTTGGATATGTAAAGAGCAGAGGCAATGTGCGATGCTTACCTGTTAGACGCAGATTATAGTCCCAAGCTTGCACGCCACAATTGACAGCTCTTTCCAGGTCTCGCAAAATCTCATCTGCGGCGCTTTAGTAAATTATCTTATGCTTAAGGAGAAGATAAGTATGAGCTGAGAAGATCTCTTCGACCTCCCAGGGCGGCATTGTGGCGAAAAATAAATTCCATATTCGCTCCCCCGAAAAATACTGCTGCGACAGATGCTCGGATCCAAAGTGTTGTCCCCAACGATCAAATTCCTCGGCCCCAAAAATGTTAGAGTGTATTTGCAAACGGCAAATTGCTCTAAGGAAACGGGCCTTCTCATTCTCTGATAGACTGGGTGGTAAATGTTTGCTACTCCATTCGCGTTCATCCATCCATGGTGGGCAAAGTGTAGATTTTGAATAATCCCTTAGAAAGAAGCTCAATTTCGAGTAAAGACGTAATATCTTGACGCATTCCTCGACGCTGGCCGGTTGATTAATGTCAAGTTCATGGGGGACCTACGTAACTCCTCGGGTCGGCGCCAACAGTCTAAGAGGGCAATTATTTTCTCCTTATTGGATGCATTCTTAGAAGATAGGCCTCGGAGCGAACAGCAGCAATTGCCTCTGCGATGTGAACACGACCAAGAAGCTGTTGAACTATAGCGCAAAGGACCTCCTTTCGCCCTGCAAGGTATGCTTTATGGTATAAGGGGGAAGCCTGGACGAGGTTTCGGAGGGTCTCCAAGCCAGGGACATTCTTAAGAATGAGAATCTGCAGCTCTAGTGGAATGGCCTCTAGTTCTGGCTTTGCCTACACATGTAGTTTAGTTCGCGGTGAAGATTGCCGTAGGAAGCAGCGCGACTCATACCATCATGTCAGGTGCTTTCGGCAGCATAGTGCAAAAAGAAGGGGAGTAAGCAAATAATAAATAGCGCCAGTATAGTCCTTGTACCTAGTTGGCTATTAACCTAGGGCATTTGCTATTTGGCGCCTGATGTTGTGGATGTGTAGACGCATTGCCGTGGACAGATGTCGGGCATATTTAGTTGCGCACAGACCAGGAGGATCGCTTAATTTGATGAGACCAGTCGAGCCGCGCGCTTGCCGTCTGCGGCGTCAAACACCGATATCAAGAGGTTGAATTGCGAGCATCTCACCCTGATATATCTAAAACACAGTCTTCTTAATGTCTACGGCGCCTGGCAGTCAACTGGAGTGCAAGGGCCTAAGTATCGTAGCGTACCTAGGTAGCTTCTGTGAATACACGAAATTGCCATGTCTCGTTCATGAACACGGACGGAGTACACGGGCCCGGGGGTACGGGGCCTAGCGCAAGAGCATTGGTTTTGCAGCGGGTGCAATACCTACCTGGGTACCTAGGTACATATATGGGACTTTGCTTTATATGCCGGCATTGATTTTACAGGCATAATATGTACAAGTCTGATCACTAGTCTGTGAAATGACGTAGATCCGAAGGAAATCGGTGCGATCAATGCACGGTACCCTTTGAATTTTTTATTTATCTTCGATGCATCTTCATCCATGTAGTAGCAAGTTCCTCGCGGGGTATCCTGCTTCTCATTCCTTTGTCATTATGCATCTACAATGACTGTAGAATTGGGGGTTTGGGAGTCAGCCGTATCTCACAAGGCCTACACAAAAGAGCTCCCTCCGGGCAACTGAAAAACGCATTTGTATATGTTCTAGTACCAAGTCAAAAAAGGAAAAAAATTTGAAAATCATGCGCACAATGACCATGCAGTCTTGGGGGATAGAAGGGACATGAAGATCCGCCCCCATATATCTGATACATAAACCCATAAATCCTTTCGCCTGATAACCTCTAATCACAAAACCAACAAAATATATAAAGAATATTTTACAGAGCAAAAACACAAGTATTTTCAACACGGAGGACGGCGAGATCTAAGGGCTTCGAGTCAAATCTTCACGAAACCGCGGCGAAAGAGGTATGGAAGCCATCTTGTCAAGTCGCCCGAAAGAGTAATCGCACGAGTTGAAGAGAAGAAAACGTCGATGACGAAGACTTGGAAGGACCAGAGTCTACGGCGTTCTCGGACCCGGGTTCTTGTCGTCCTGTTGTTCGACCTTGGCTTTGACAGCTTCCTTGATATCCACAGCTCCTTCGGCAACAGGGGCTTCTGATGTATCGGCCTGGGCTTCTGCTGTCCCCGCAACCTCTTCCGGAGAGGAGGCTCCCTGGTCCTCCATTCCCGCCGCTTTCCGGTACTCCTCTAATTGATCTGACTCCTCCTGGTTATTCAGATACCAGTAATCAAGGTAGTCCTGCCCACTCATGGCCCGGGGCACTTCGATCTCTCTGCCGCGGACCGACATTGTTTTGGTGTAGATGGATTTCGTAGGTTCCATACGCTTCGTGACAAAGGGCGAGAGCTATTCATAGTGAAGAACAGTCAGCAATTCGGCACGCTTGAAGGCGCAAAAGCAAAAGTGAGACGCGGGAAGCGGGAGGGGTGAAATAGGCGCAAGGATAGAGACTAACATGAAAGTCATTCAGCCCTTCAGGCACGACATATGTGCGCACTTTTCGGTAGTCAATATAATATGTGCCCTTATGTTTGCCAAAGAATCCAACGTTTCCTGTTCGGTTACCCTTGTAGTAGCCCTTATTGACCTGCTTGGTGGTCAATCGCAGCCGGGCACCTAGACATGGCGTGGGTTTGAACATGGTCTATGAGGGACTGTTATGGACCATTCAACACCGATTGACCAAGCATCCACCTCTTGTCCACAGCGAGTCTGTGTAGCCGCAAGAAATTGACTGCGATCGGGGTCTTCGAAGGCGTTCGTTGTCCGTCGTGGTTGTTCTTGTCATTGACTCTGGAAATGTTCAGTCGAGAAAGCTTGACTAGCGCCGATTTGCTGAACCGCCAACCGAAACTTTTTTTTCTTCGGCGACGCAGGGATCAACATATCTTTTTTCAACGGTCAAAAACGACACAAATATTTGCATTTTATACTCTACAGATCTATACTTATTATATTTGCGCTTCTTACATTCATTTATTTGTGTTCGCCTTTTTCGTCCCCATCGGGGAATAAATCGCAACCATGCCCGGAAGACAATCTAACCAGCTCCGATCCAAAGAGGAGCCCCGCCGTCCGAAGCCCAAGGGAAAGAAGAAATCTACCCGCGGCGGCCTCGACGCTTTCACAATCGCAGAGAACCAATATCCCTCGCAATCGGGCATTCGAAAACACCGTCTTGGCGCGGAAGAAGGAGATGGCTCGAAACGCAAGAGAGGCGCTACAGCTACTCGACTAGATGCGGACGATGATTCCCAGCCTTCGAAGCGTCGGAGAACGGGCGACGATGACGACGAAGAGTCAATCGCAAGCGAAGATTATGGAAGTGATAGCGAAGGGAATGAATGGCAGCTAGGCCACGTTGGTGAAGACGACGATAGCGATATTGATAGCGACGAAGCCATGGGTGCTAGCGATGAGGAACATTTCGATGGGTTTAAGTTTGGTGGGAGCTCCAAGGATAAGAAGGCGAAGAAGAAGTCTACATTGAGGAAACGGGATGCAGAGAATTCCGATTTGTCTGAAGGGGACGAGGAGCTGGAAGAAGAGCCCGAATACGACTTTGGAGACGAGGCTGTGGATCTTGCTACGGCTTGGGATATGAATGCAGAAGAGTCGGAAACAGACACTAAGGAAAAAACTAAGAAGTCGAAGAAGAATCGTTCCAAAGCTACGGATGAGGATGATGACATCGATACTACTGGAAGCGAGCTTGAATATGAGGACGAGGAAGATGATGACGACGACGATGATGAGAGCGATGACTCCGGTCTCTCGCTATCTGATGAAGATGATCTGAATGATCGAGGCCTGTCAAAACTAGAAAAGTTCGTCAAGTCTATGGAGGGCGAACAAGCCAGTGACGACACATCAAAATTGAAACGTACTGCGATCACCCAAGGCTCCCAGCCTACAGAATTTGGTCTCATGCCTACTCGCAAACTTACAGCAGCTGATTTAATACCTACCCTTTCTGACTCCCGCATGAAGAGCTCGTTGAAACATCTAGACGCCGCTCCTTCGACTAAAAAGAGCAAAGCTGGAATACCCGGGAAGCTGGAGGCACCACTTGCTAAACGACAGCAGGATCGTCTTGACCGTGCTGCCGCCTACGAACAGAGCAAGGAGACGCTAAACCGATGGATTGAAACTGTCAAGGCCAATCGAAGGGCGGATCATCTTTCGTTTCCTCTACCCGAGCCGAATGCTACGCAGCAATCCACGATTGCTGATACAAAGCCAAGAAATAACCTCGAAAGTACGATTCAAAATATTCTTGTTGAGAGTGGCTTGGCCGACGATAAGGACAAATCGGGAGAGGCTCGAATTCAGGAATTTGAAGAGCTACAGGCGAAGAAGCTCCCTCTAGAGGAAATACAGGCTCGTCGCGCTGAGCTACGGAAGACTCGAGAACTGCTTTTCCGTGAGGAGGTTCGTGCTAAGCGGATCAAGAAAATTAAGAGCAAATCGTACCGCCGCGTTCACAGAAAAGAGCGAGAGAGGATGGAGCTTAGAGAACGAGAGGCTCTTGCTGCTGCTGGAATTGATGTCGATGAGGAAGACCGAGAGAAACTTGAACGCCGTAGAGCAGAAGCCCGGATGGGAGCGAAACATAGGGAAAGCAAATGGGCCAAAAGTCTAAAACAAACCGGAAGGACGGCTTGGGATGATGAGGCTCGACTCGAAATGGCAGATTTGGCTCGCAGAGAGGATGAATTGCAAAATAGAATCGAGGGAAAGAAAGTTTCGACTGGACAGGAAGAGTATCTGGGATCATCAAGCGAGGAGTCGGAGAGCGAAAGCGATGGGTCTGAAGATGGCTTCGGGTCAGAAGATGAAGCACAGCGTCTCAAGAAAAAGCTCGACAAACTGGGACAAACTCAGAGCGGCGATGGAGAATTCAGCGGTCCGCATGCAGGTTTGCTCAACATGAAGTTCATGCGAAATGCCGAAGCCTCGCGGCAAGCTCAGAACGAGGCTGAAATCAAACAGCTTCGCCGCCAGCTGGGCGAGGAGGGAGATCCACAATCTGATAGCGAAACCGAAGTAATGGGCCGCCAAAAGTTCGGCAAGCAGGACGCCGCGAGCAAGCCTGCCGTCGCCGCTACTCAAAGACAGGAGTTTGAGGAACCGGATTCTGATGCAAATGACAACGCACGTGCTGTGGAATCTAATGGAGAGATTGACATCAAAGTGGACAGTAAACAGGCGCCGAAGTCTGCACGCACCTCTCGCCCCCGCAAGAAACAATCTCACGCAACCAACGCGGATACGGCAGATGATGATGATGCTGTCGAGTCCAACCCTTGGCTCTCGCAGCCAAAAAAGAACGCCAAGAAATCCAAAGACTCATCAGACGGAGCGGCTGACATTACTCTCATCTCCAATGATGTTATCGAGAATGCCCCCTCCCAGTCTATCTCCCAGCAACCTCAAAAGCAAGCTAAGGCAGCCAAAAAGCATGCCGTAAAACAATCACAAGACAAGCCAGCCGCTGCTCCTGCTCCTGCTGCTGCTCCCAGCGATGATGATGATGATGATGACGAAGCCGACGAAGCCCCAGTACCCGTCCTACTCAAGAACGAAGATCTTGTCAAGAAAGCCTTTGCCGGCGACGAGGTGCTGGCCGATTTTTCCAAAGAGAAACTCGACACTGTGGAGGAAGAGGGTGACCAAGTGATCGATACTACTCTACCCGGTTGGGGTTCTTGGGCCGGGTCGGGCTTGACAAAGAAAGAGAAGAAGCAGGCCAAGGCGAGACGGTCATTTGTGACTGAGGAGGGCGTCAAGGCTGATAAGCGGAAGGACGCGAAGTTGGATCGAGTTATCATTAACGAGAAGAGAGTCAAAAAGGTATGTTATATCTATTTTATATCTATGTATACCTATATATATCTTGCAATATATGGTGTCCCGGACTTTGGACTGACAGTTGTCTTGAACAGAACACCAAATACCTCGCCTCACAATTGCCCCACCCCTTCGAGTCCAGACAGCAGTATGAACGGTCCCTTCGTCTGCCCATCGGGCCGGAATGGACGACCAAGGAGACGTTCCAGAAAGCGACGAAGCCGCGTGTAATGCTTAAACAAGGTGTTATTAAACCGTTGCAGAAGCCTCTACTGTAATAAAGGGATATGTCGGCGTGTCTTTTGTTTTTTGCCTCATCCGTTACTGTTTATACATCTTAACGTTTTTCTAGCTTGGGTCGGGAGGGTCTAAGTATGGAACCTGTCCATCTGGTCTGATATTACTTGCCCTTTTCCCTAATTATGGTTTTGCTTTTGTATATGCTGGTTTACATGTATGGGTTGGAAAAATAGAACGGGATACTTTCAACAGCGGGATGGTTTATAAAAAGAACTATAGTACTCGTTGGGTACATTATTCTCAGTGAAAATCACATGTCTCCTTCGCAGCAATCCATGCTATCCACATATATTTCCGTCCCTCTACCGCCATGCCCCCGGGACCTCCATGTCTACCTAACTCTAATTCCTTGGAGAAATTAGATCGACATAGCCGATGACTATACCTCCTGATAAGTCGCTGCGTAGAGATCTCCAAAAGAAGAGCAATGTAAAATAGTAGCCAGGGTTTGGATCGATATACTTTTTGGTGATAACTGCAACGTCGTATTTGCAGCATCCCATATGATATCCAACTGTCCAAAAGAAGGAGTCTTTGTCCGTTCTTATATCGGGAGTGAGGGGTTGTTATCCATGGGTCGATATGCAAGCATGACTATATCAGCTGGGGGCGGGATATTAATACGGATATGCTGTGCACCGTAGTATTTCCCGGGCCGACGTGATAGGATCTTACCCCCTCCGGCTGTGGGAATTCTTTTACCTGACGATTTACTTATGGAAAATGGTTCGAACGCTCCTACTGGCATTTGACAGAGATAGAACGATTACGTGGAATTTTGATTCGGGAAGTTTGGCATGCATCTGCACTTTTGACGGGATGGGGAATAAATAATAAAGAATATGAGAAATCGATTAAATCCGTGTGTGTAAGGCAGTTGTTGTCTTTATCGCTTCATTTTTCAGTGGTTAACGGTCAGTTGGATATCCCGAGACGCGAGGACCAACCTAGACGAGGTCGAATTTAGTTTTCTCGGAACCCTTGCAAGTTGCGCGTCATTTAGCTTATTTGAACCAAGGATGATCATTCGATGAACAATTTGGCTTTTTGCCTTAGTTGCTTCTCTCTCCTTGTTATGCTTAAGGGAGGCGTGGAAGATCATATTGCAGGCACTGCTATGGTACTATGCAGTCTGCAGGAACGGATGACGATAATAAAATGATTTGAATGATGACGGCATGCCCAGGCTCAAGTTGCCCATCCTTTTTAAAGCGGGTATCACACACAGGCTGATCCCAGCTGTTTGAAGATGGATCAGAGGGTCCTCTCCGGTTTGTTGGCGTCGGGCCCACTCATTTGGCAGAGGGGTTGTTTCAATGATTCAACTGGTCTTCTTCAGGCATCATCTTTACCCTCTTCATCATCGGATATCATCTCCTGTTAAAGAAAGGGGAAGTTAGCTTCGATACTTGGACTCTTCGGTCAGCATACTCCGTATCACATTGATATAAAGACCAGCCGATATACCGGCTCGCTCATCCTTTCAAGTTGGATATCCGCGATTTTGACTCCTTCGAACTGGTTTCGAGACACATTGGATTAGACCGCGTACGTATCTTCTGGATAAGGATATTTGCTTAGCATTGGCATATCAGATAAGTGGTGAGGTGAGCAATACCATCCTACCCCTAGACACCAGTTCCGCCCATGTCCATCGTACGGAGGAGTATTCCACCCCTCGTACGGAGGACAACACCCAACAGTTTCAATCCCTGCCTGATGCTGTTTGCATCTATGCCGTTATTCCTTTTCCTTTTCCTCTTCTTTTTTCACTGAGCCAGTGGTGTTCTGTTGTGTCTGCGCTTTTGCTTTTTCCGCGCATAAAAATGGGATTCGCAGCCTGCCTTCCCCATTGGGCGGAATCCCTCTCCTTCCCCCTTGAGGCTCTGTCGACGTCGTCTCTCAATCTTTTCTATTTCATCGATCTCTTGACTTTCTTCTTCTTTTTTTCCTTTATTCACAATCTATCTCATGTTTCCTTGTCCTTCGTTTGTCTGTGCTTCCTCTGTCGTTCGATCTCTGCCAATACGGCATTTGGTGGCTTCCCCTGACAGCTGATTCTCCTGACTGGGGAGGCCTGCTACATTGTCCCCTTCTACTTATACCCTTAATCTTCGTTCCTTTTCCTGGCCTAGCTACTGGATGTCTTTCGTTCTCCCTCTGTCGTGAAGCACACTTCTTTTCATTCGTTTGAATTTGTTCCTTCGGAACATGGCATTCTCTACGCCAATATGGCTTGGAGCCATAATGCTAATGGCCATACAGTGCCTAACTGGAGCTCAAGCTCTTCATTGCCTTTCGGACTTTGACTGCATAGTCGATATCGGTGGAGCTGACGACAAGTTCTTTACTCCTGTAACTCAGCTACCCCCGACAACTGTACAAGTACTGGCTACTGGTAGCCCAGGGGTATGTCTTCTATCTCCATGATTCATATTCTTAAAAAACACCATTTCATAGATCTGTTGACGTGAATTCACAGAAATACTGTACCACCTTGGAGAGAGACGTCCGGCCGTCTAGCCAACCATTCCCAACCGAGATCGTCTACGCTACGTTTGAAGAACGTATCGGGTTGCTTCATCCAGGTTTTCCACACTTGGATATTGCCCCATATTCTATTTTGATCTCCAATTCTACGTGCTATTACAAAGAAGAGCCGTGTCCAGGCCTGCCTCACGTGGAAGAGACTCGAGTTGCACCTTGGCTCCGTCCCAAAAGCACTAGTGTTCTGGGCACATTCACGGTCACTGTAACAAAGACTCGATCCAGAACTGACTGCACGCCCTATCCAATAACTGGTTCACAATCAAAGCTGTTTCCCACAGGAACTGCAAGTTTGTACCCTTTTCCAACAACAACACTTTCACACAGTTCTCCAGCGTCATCCGGGACATCAATTCCACGTCCGCCCGTCATGTCAGGTCAAAACGTATTTGAGCCAATTTCCACAGATCCAATTCCAGCCAATATCCCTGCAAGGAACGACCATCCTCTTCAGAAGAAGAATATTGTGAGTCTCTTACAACAGCAGAAACTTGAGCCACATGCTGATATTTGATAATAGTGGGACACGCCTGGTCCTGTATCTACGAACAAGTTTTACGCAAACTTCTTCATCGGCTCCCAGGCCAACTATGGATTTGTTCACCCATATGCAGTGGGGTGGGCGAAAGGGTCTGCCCCTGTAAAAAGCGATGGCCTTGTTATATCCCACATCGAAGCGGATAAACTAGCATTTGGCAACAAGAGCGACACAATTCCCGGTAACCCTGTTCAGTGCTACATTAACCCTATTGGCATTCAGGCAATGATCCTGTCTGCCTCTGAATTGGACAATTCCACCGTCTTGAGTGTTTCAAAGCCCTTGGCATTTTCCGCAGATATTATCCTACAACCGCAGAGTAATTCCACTTCTAACGTCACATTCCCATTGGTTCAAGGCATGGGATTTGTGACCGGTGTCTACACAAACCTTCAACCCGCTATCCAGAGCGGTGTCTTCTTCCGAGAACTTGCATCTGCTGCTCCTCCTAGACCAGGAATATTCAAATACAGAATCTCGCTGGAAAATAGCACAACTTGGTTGATTTACGTGACACCGGAAAACGGCGCAGATCCAAAGCTCGAGTTGGTCGACAACGGTCTCATTCGCGGCCCAACTGGGTTTAAGGGTACGATTCAAATTGCCAAAAATCCAAAGGGTGGAGCAGGAGAAACGATTTATGACAGGTCAGCCGGCGTCTATGCCACTGCGGCTAATATGACAGGTGCTGTGTCGGCCAGCGACAAGAGAGGATCATATAAATTGGCCTGGGAGAAAGCTGGGAAGGACGTCAACTCCACGCAGTTGCTGATGTTCGCACTACCCCACCACGTTCAGTCTTTTGATACAGCAACACAAGGAATGAAGACTGACATGCTTATGCGAACAACGACCAAGGGAATGGCAACCGCCTGCGTGGGCGATTCATGGACCATGGTCGAGGAGGATCTTCCCATTGACATCGGATTTGCTCCTCAAATTCTGGGTTCTGGAACAACTGATCTGTCTGAAGCCGCGAAGCAGAAGATCAAAGAGGTGGCGCCAAACGAACTTTCGCAGGATATCCATCAGCAAACAAATCTCGATAGTATGTATTTTAGTGGGAAAGCCCTTGCCAAGTTCGCCATGTTGGTTTACACTGTCCGTGAACTAGCACAGGACATCCCTCTTTCGGAGTCCCCTTTTCAGACGTTGAAGGACGCTTTCAAAACATTTGTTGATAATAAGCAGAAATTTCCGCTTGTTTACGATGAGGTCTGGAAAGGTGTGGTCTCGTCCGGGACATACGAGACCGGGGATCCTGGTCTTGATTTCGGAAACGCTTTTTACAATGATCACCATTTCCACTATGGGTATTTCATCCTCGCTGCCGCCATAATCGGGCACTTTGAACCATCCTGGATTGATGCGAATAAGGTTTGGGTCAACATGCTTGTTCGCGATGCCGCCAATTCGGTTTCGGGAGATGCACTATTCCCCTTCTCTAGAGGATTTGACTGGTATAACGGCCACTCTTGGGCCAAAGGGTTGTTTGAGTCCATTGATGGCAAAGACCAGGAATCAACATCAGAGGACACCATGTTTGCATATGCCATCAAAATGTGGGGCAAAACTTCCGGAGATGCAAGCATGGAAGCTCGAGGTAACCTGATGCTGGGGATACTTTCGCGCACCCTGAACAACTATTTCCTGATGAAATCCGACAACGTTAACCAACCAAAGGAGTTTATCGGCAATAAGGTGACTGGAATTGTAAGTAACAAAAAAACACTCTCACTCTGTTTTCTATGTTACATGCTGACCGAGACGTCATAGCTTTTTGAAAATAAAGCTGAACACACGACGTATTTCGGTGCAAACCTCGAGTATATACACGGGTAAGCGTAATTTTAGCAATATCCTTCTGTCGTTGAATTGGGACACTGACTTTTTATTAGTATTCATATGCTCCCGCTAATTCCAAGCTCGGGCTATACCCGAAGTAAGGACTTTGTGAGGGAAGAATGGGATGCCATGTTCTCCGAGCAAGCCTCTACATCCGCAAGTAAGGTTCAGGGCGGTTGGCAAGGTGTCTTGTATGCAAATCTGGCGATCATCGACCCAACGGCCTCGTGGAATTTCTTCGCTCAAGAGCCATTTGATCTTGCTAAGGTCGATGGGGGCGCTAGTCGAACGTGGTACCTCGCATATGCTGCAGGTTAGTTTTATCTTGGCTTTTATTATTTAAAGGCGATATCTGTACGACATGAGTGACATGTTGCTAATGCAAATATAGGTCTGGGAGGTGGCCCAAAGTGATCTCTTTATACTCTAGAGTCGAATTAAAAGGCTATATATCGAACTAATTTCACTGCAAAGTTACCAGTGGTTATATATTTTAGATATCGTTCGGATACAGTTTATACGGGATATTATATTTAGACACGGTTTTATGCGCCGTACTTCTTTCATTTGGTCTTTATGCTTTCAAGTTGTTTAAGGGAGGTACCTGCAACACGCAAGAGCGGCGATCTGTATCAATTAGACGTTTGGTAGACCGACCGCTAATGATAATGTTTGTTTTTCAATTTGCCTATGACGGGTCGACCTTAGTAGTAAATAATACCCTAGTAAATGCTGGATTACTAACAGACCTTTGGTCACTGTCAAATTCCTAAACCCCGCTTCGTTGAAATGCTCCGACTACCTCTACTCTACTCCGTAGAGTCCGTAAGATGATAAATGGCATAGCAAGGGAGTTCCAGGAAGCTGCCCAGGTGTGATGCCGCGCTAAACCTAATCGGTTTGGAGCTAAACTCCACCTGGCACCTGGGCACCTGGGCACCACCCGACTGATACTATCTGTCTCCTCCGTACATAAGGCTACACATACATTCCGCCAACTGATCTCTTTTGTACTATCTATATTTCTCTGAAACGGACAGATCCTCTGGTTTGTTTATATTTAAATTGAGTACTTGAACGAAAAGGACATGTGAGATGATGGTCAACATCAAGTCGGATCAAAAGGATCAATCCTTACTGGGCTCAGGGCCCCAATATCGCGACAGACTGAACAAATTGAAACTTTCAGAAAATACTAGTACTGTACTGGACAGACATCAGGCTACTTATTGAGTCTGTTTTATGGTTGAAGCGTACTAGTGACATGTTGTAATGGCCGCTTTTTCATATTCCCGATATGAATGAGATGGTGTGGAATATGTCTGAATTTCGGCCGATCCAGGTTCGGTTTCACCGAGGGCTTACACCTTTAGTGTGAAAGTAACTTCTGCTGAGTTGATGTTGAAAAGGAAGGCAATTTGAGAAGGACGGTGGCATGATGCTTTTTAGAAGCTGAATGAACTGGGGAATGTCCAATTACAAGATATTTTTGTGAGGCACATGGACAAAGGCTGTGTGCGTGACGTTTATATTTATCATAAATGGACGTGGCACTAGAGACGATTTTACAGATAATCTCTGTGCGCGACCTTGAATGAGCTACGCCATATCAGTGCTTATGGGTTCAAAGTTCATGGTCTTACTGGGACAAGGAAGACGTTCAATAAACCGGGAAGTCGACGATTCTCGTTGTCTATGCGAAATTGGACAGGACGTATTAGGGAGAAAAAGAACCACCCGAAAAATAAATGGTGGGACGATGAATATTATAAGGAGTGAAGTCGCCGGGATTACTACCAAACAATGAGATGAGAGATGTTTTCGGCACCAACGAAACACCAAGGGGCAAGAAGTGATACGAAACTCTCCTCGACAGAGCTGCAACAACTGCGGGAAACGGGACGGACTAAACCAAAACTATCTCTGTGGACATCGGGAAAAAAAAAAATCTCAAGGCCCATCCACCACCATTCCATCCATCCAACAATTTGCCAACCTCCCCTTCCTCGGACCGCCAACACATGGACAAGATTCACCCACTCGATATATAAGTTCTTGAGAAGCAGCTTAGAGATCGATGTCGATGTCGATATTAATCGGCATGTTGAAGTCGATATCACCCATGCACACTTGATACTATAGAGTGTGTCGTCAACATCAGATACTCATTCCAACGGGATTCGAGGTTTATAATACTTACCCCGAAGTTGTTGTTGCAGCAAATAACGGTCTGCTCGCAGTTCACAACGGAACCAACACAGTTGTTCGCTAAACAAAGTTTTGCATTGCAATGTCAGAACTTTGCTCTCTACTGGGTTGCTATCAAAAATTGTCATGTTATCTTTCCGCTACTTACATCCTCCTTCAGTGCTGCAGCAGTACGGGACGCCAGTGGAACATTGGTTCGATTGCGTTGGTCCGCTAGGTGGCTTTGGTGCACCGGGACAGAGCTTTTTGGGCAACAGATTGGATAGGTCTGGCCAGAACCTTTCGGCAAGGGCACCTTCCTCGGGAGCAGGCTCGGGATCTGGCGTGGGAATAGCGATTGACTGCGTGAGCAGCAAGACAAGGGAGAAGATGACGGAGGTGGAAATGAGCTTCATGCTTGCCGGTTCTCTTTGGGGAATCGAGTGGAAATTGAATCCGACTTTTTTGGAGATGCGGCAAATCCGATGATTGAAAGGATGGATGGGATGAGATTAAGGATATTTATGGTGGCAGACGGGCTCAATTTGTATCAAGCCCATTGCCTCCTCTTTTTGACCTCATCGGATTTTGTCTAGACTATCCCCCCAAGATGGAGGCGGATATCGTCGATTGTGAGTTGGCACCATTACCATGACCTCTCGTGTTGGGGAGCTAAATATAGCGTCAGGATCGAAAGACAAGAAGACCATTCCTATGCCTTGAACCTTTTTGACTTTTGTGTCCCTCTCTGAGACATCAATTCATCTTTTATTGGCATACACAAAAGCCAGAAAAGAAGCCCAGAAAGTTAACCAGATAAACTGTGATGGGCTGGATGTTGGGTATCAAATACCTATCGGTGCTCTGTGGAAGCGTCAATACGAGCATCACCCCGCGATTCGAGATTTGGTAGCCTGGCTGGCCCACGTGAGAATTGCCCGGATGGAACAAACATGATTCCATCGCAGCTGAATTCAGAATTTCTTTTCGGGCCGTTGAAACCTTCTGTCATTAGTTACCCCTTCAGCTGTCTATGTCGATCCTCGAAACCAGAAGCAAGCCCGTTGTCATCTTTACCAGAGCCAGCACATAACGCGCCACGGGCTAGAACGCTCCCACACACCTGGGCGTGCTTTAGTGGCAGCCTTACGCGCTTCTTGCGCCGAGCTGAAAGCACGGTTGCCACGATTTGTGAACCACGGACCGTGTATAGTCTGTATGATGCGCCGACCCCCCGGACTTTGTAATGGAGTATGTGGGGAGACAACTGGTAAATATTCCGAATATGCAAAGCTGACAGGTTTTTCGCCTAACTATCCTGTTCCTGGCCTTCGAATCGGAAACGCGGATAGCCCAAAATAGTCTATTGTGGCGTTTCTCTGCCTAGTGCCTCCTTGGCCCGGGGTAAAACAATTTTTAGACTGATGCTTATTACTGGTCTACGCCGTCTTTGTGCATGATGATGGGGATGTGTCTGGACCGGGCCTTCTGTAAGTTCTCCTTCGCTGCACGCATGGGCTATGGCACTGACTGAATGTCTCCGATGGCTTTTAATTGGCTACGGTTGAGCCTCGCCAACGCGGGCACTTGTCCTTACTAACATCGACGCTACAAAGCTTCTTTTACAATGAGAGATCTTTCGGGTTTACTAAGTTCTGCTTAGCAAGGTACAGTACAATATCTCCTGATAACACATTACACTTATCGCGGATAGGGACTCACTTTCCACGATCTTTTCTCTGGCCGAACGTGTTTAGATAATGTTAGCTACTTACGAGAATAATCTAGCATACAAATAAGTCGCGATCGAATAATTCAGACGTGGTTGGCTACAATTCCCGCGGGCCTTTAGAGCTGATCCGGGGTAATAGGCGACTTGCAGCTCATCTTTTTATTTTTGTATGGCTTACTTCCTGCGATGCGGTCATAGACTCATCTAGTACTTTGACATTGAGCCCAAGGAGATATACTTTCATGAGTTGGCAAATGTCTTTCAGTTCCCACGAGTTCAGCAAATCGGCTTCGCGATGCTTTACACAACTGCATCTATCAGCTGCTATACTCAGCATTTTGTTTCCTGTTTTAGATCTCATCGATCCCACTCATCTCAGTTGCCTCCGGACGCTTGTTCCCGATTAGTGAATCTTAGGCGAGTATGCAGGAGTATTGAAGATACAGCTCATGGGGTCATGCCCGAGTTGAGGCTCAAAACTTTCTTGATCCCGAAGAAAATCATATGCTTCTCCATCCTGTATCAATTATTGGCCCACGGTAACCTGCCAGCTAACCAAGAGTAAATTTTGAAACTCCAGTCTTGTGAAAGGCAGCCACCTCCAGCTGGGTTTTGTTTCGGTCTTCTATGTGTGAAGTCTACCAACCACACCATCTATTTTGCCCTGCCTGCGACCAAGACTGGATTAACCATGCGGAAAGCGCATGATAACGGCTTGGGAGCAACACGATTTGTTGCTTGGCTGTTTCTCCTGAACCTTTCTTTGATATGATACGAGGCTCGTGGTTGTCGGGCTGAATGATAACTTTATATAAAAATAAACAGCGTTTATTTTGTACAACCTTAAACGCCATCGGTTTATGGGAATGGTCAAGTGTTACCACATCCATCTGGAGAGAAAGGAGTCAGAACTCTCATCAGGGGAAGACGGGTTTGCACGTTTACTGTGTCTCGCTATGTTGGTAGAGCCAGCATATCAGCCACGAGGCATCAACGTGAGATGCACTCTCTGTTTGGCAGGTTCAATACGCCGGGGCTTTGTTTGTACTCCACGAAATGAAGCTACATGGCCTGGACAACAGGAGAGAAGGATAGGAGAGAGCCCAGACTTGAGCCTCCTCAGAACAGGCACGGATTCAAGAAAGAGTTTGAAGTAGATTCAGGAAGATATGCTCACTGAAAAGAGATAAATAGGCCCCTGATCCCCGGCAAAATTCCATTTTTTTCTCTTCTTCCATCATCAGCAAAGCACCAGAACAGTTCTCCAGACTCACTCACTTTTGCAATCCCAACCAACCTTCCAAAAACTTCAAAGCTTCTAAGGATTTCAATTCTTAACCCCAAACCCCCAAACAACCAAAATGCAGCTCACCAACATCGTCGCCGTCGTTGCTCTCCTCGCTACCAGCGTCGCTGCCAACCCCCGCCGCGGAGGCCGCCCAAGCCGCCCAGACCGCCCCGATGGCCCTACCTACCAAAGCATCCAGTGCTCTTCCGGCGGCGCCTACTGCTGCGCTCCCGAAGGCACTTTCGGAACCACCTGTACCGCTATGCAGGGCACCTCTGTTAGCTGCAACAGCCTTATTGTCTGCTGCAACAACAACGGCGAGGGTGTAAGTATTATCATACCTAGATGAGGGGGCTGCTCCTGCCCCTTCCGCATCTTCTAAATTTGGATTTAATGTTCCTTTCTATTGCAATATCAAAGAAGGATACTGACTCGATAAACCAAATAGACCCAAGTCTGCTCTGCCAGCCTCCAGGAGCCCATCCAATTTGTCGACGTCTAAATACGCACACCCAACAAAAGTCGCGGCGCTTGACAAATTGCTTTCCTTCGAGGTGCGGATATCTTCTACGACCGGACATCGCCAATACATATCACATCTTCTGGGGAAGTAAATGGGTGGTGAGGCGGACGTAATTGGAGCTTTCCACCCATCTTTAAGCAAAGCGCACGATTTTAACGTTCTCAAATGCTGCTGGGCTGGGATATGGGCTGAGAAATTATTTGAAGGACGGATTATAATGGCGGGAGTTGTTTTCTATCGTCGCTCCTTACTTGCTTTTCTTTCCTTTGTCGCTTATTTTTTTTTATTCAAACGAGCATGATTCGGTGGAAGTTGCTAATATCTGTTTGTGGGGAGAGAGTGTTTGAAGTTGGTTGGTTGGGTTCGATTTTAAAGTGAGATTGATGGCTTAGGGATTTCGTTGAGTTGGCATCATGACCCGGGGATAGGAAGAAGCTGGAGGATAGCACCCTGAAATCTTCCCCTTTTCTATCCACTACTTCAGATACATGGAGCTGCTAGGTTATCACTTCAATGGAAAATACCTCATCAATCTTTTGATATACTCGAAGTTCTCCTTTCGATAAATTTTTTTTTTCCGATTAGTTTTCTCTCACCTCATTTTGTTGTCTGATCTCGTAAATAGCTAATCAAACCTGACTTTTTATCAAGCACCCATTACCGCCAGTGATGCATAAAACGGCGGTCAGCTCGAGCTAGATGGAAGAGAGTGCCGTTGGCATGGTGGTTCCCATAAAAATCAGTTTTTTCCTGTTTGCTAGAAGTAGGTGTTGTAGGCGGTTTGGGATAGCCCATTTTGTTTATCTATGTCTAAGCAGTCAGCCACAGACGACAGGCTATGATGTTGCCCAATCTTCAAAGTGAGGCAGATCGGCGGATCGTCGCCGGGAACTTCCCACCTGGGCAGAGAATCCGGGGTTAAAGTCGGCGCTAAGGACACACTAGCGCTTAGTGGCTACTCTTATTCAACCTTAATCAACCTTGGAATGTCCACTCTTCATTCGAGAATAGATAGACAGGATAGTTTGCCGTTTCCGTTTATCAAAGCAGTATATTTTCGGAGAACAAAAATAAATTTTGAAATTTACAAACCTAGTTCTACTACTAATAGTACAGAGCAGATGCGCGGAGTTGCTAGGTTCAAGTTATTTGCTTCAAAGAAAACGCCTCATCAGTGCCTAGTCGTATCTGGTTTTCGATACTCATTCTCTTACCCCTTTTCTATAGTTCACCTTAATGATTCTGTAACTGATTAAAAGAATACTTGTTTTTCCGCAACCAATTTTCTATAGGAACATGGAAGTAAGATGGCTTGTGGCAAAATGAAGAGCATCGCGAAACGCTTAAATCAATAGACAGCATGTGCGATAGTCAAAGTTTAGTAGCTATATGTGGATTAGTCAAGACGAATGTGTGTAGCTATTCCTTAGAATACTTGCGGAGCAGAGGGAACCGGAGCAATCATTGAAGGTAATTCGTAATTTTCGATTATTCTGTAGAATAAAAAGAAATCATCTATCTCAGAGAACTTTGCTTCCCATGATTCTCTACCAAATGGTAAATTCTTGTCTATATCTGCCCCTGATAATAAAAATAGATGGAGATATAATATTCGAGAACGTGGACAGTTCCAATCGCGCCCTGTTTAGGTTCATGGCCGGTGTTAAACCGATGAACGGTAGGGCGCCAAAAGCGCTTCTAATAGAGGCCAATAGTAACGCGATGGGATAAAGTTGAGGAATGAAAGAAAGTGGGAGACTCTGGCAGCTAAAAAGCAAAAGATAGCGCGTGTTTAGCCTGTTTAGCAACACAACAAAGAAACAGTGTATGAAAAAGTGTTATAGAACATGGAAGTTCTTTTTTCGTTCTTCCTTCCTTTCCTTCCTGAGCATTATTCAAGGCTAGGATATCCCTCTGGCGGTTCGCCATAGAATCCATTCTTTCTTTTCCTTTCCTTTTTTTGTTGTAAAATTCGCTTACAATGAAGTTCTTCGAGTTTTTTCTTCTTAGAGAAACACCCCCACCGACCAACTTTCAGTTACCGTAAAAGATATTACTACTACTACTACAGCGGAACGAATTAGCTTCCAAGGTTTAAGTTCGAATATCCCATCTTTTCAGGCTTCATCTCAGAACGTCTCGAAACCTATCTCAGTCACAACTAAATACAGCCTTCCTGTGTTATATGTGGTGTATACATTCAGCCGTGTCCTAGTACTGTACATGGACCTGTTGCACCAGCAGGGGATTTGGTCTGGCTTCAAACAATCCGAGCAGGTATGTGCTCTATTCATTTTGTGCCCGCATATCACTAAGCCCATTTACTCCGTAGTGCGGCGGGTGGACAAAGATACTGTTGCAACTCTTACGGGTGTGGGGTATATCGATTCGTCGGGATCCATTGTCGCACCCCGACATCGAAACCAGTCCTATCGAGATGCAGCTGCCTCTCTGGAATTTTCCAGCGTCTCCTTCTGTGACGCTTCCGGTGCTTGTAGCTTTGTATTCCATGCTGCATGCTGGGACCTCTTTCATGAGATTGTTTTTGCGGATGGTCAACAAGCATACTATTCGTCTCTTTCCGACCAGCTTGCCAATCTATTGCACAGTATGGTTTATTGTTCCACTTGGAGTAAATATGGATACATCAGCCCGAGACATGATTTTGGGGTAGCTGCCAAATTTCAAAAACCTCTTCGCAACCCAAAGAGGTCTATGGCCAATGAAGGCTTCTCTTATCTTGCATGTGAACCCTTCGAATATTCCTCCTGTGGAAGATATCCTAATATCATACCGTGAAGTCACCCCGAACGGCCATGGTAAGCCTGTCAGAAGCTAAGACTATTATTCTAGATGTATACCAACGCTGGGAACGAAATCAGATTCGTGCCCGAAGAACTTTCACTTAACCGTCCGGGCGAAGTCGATTATACAGAGAAATGTCATTCAGTCCCTGACGGCGAAATGTTAACTGGATTTTATTCAATACTTGAGGTTTGTGGCTTCACCCTGACCCCAACTTGTGCACATCCCTCACAAAAGATATAGGCCGGGAGTGGTATTTTTCAGACCTTTGGTGTGCAAACAGCTCGCATGGCCGATTCCGCTCCGTTAACTGCGAAGCGAAAGGACAAGAGTCACAGCAGATTTGCAGCCGCCCGTCTGTGCTCCTCCTTGGGATCAAACCTTACTCTCGGAACTCGTGTCGCCTACACCTCTGCCTCTTTTGTAGGGCTCAAGCGTATCCGCTTCTCAAGTGGATCGATTACCAGACCTCGAGACTCGAACGAAGTATCCGGGCTTTGGTTGGACTACTTTGAAGAGCCCTCCGAAATCGTAGGTCGGTGGCTTTTGGAAACGGATTCCATGGGTCTGGAAGAAGAGGAGGCAATTCTCGCTGTCACAATCTGGATATCTAGAAGCGAGTTCTGTCACAGCGAGAAAATTTCCCTTGGTCGAGTGATTCGCATTTCCGTTTTAACAACCAAACAAGAGAAAACCGTGTGCAAGACTGAGCAGATGTAGCCTGGTGACTACACTGAGCTAATCTTTCGAGGGAATAGGCTAGAATACTTAGTATGTAGTAAAACTTCACTTTCCAGGATTTCACACGCTGATGTGCTAATTATCCTCTGAAATCGAAGTCTTCAATTGCTTGGGCGTTCACCGGGTTATATGACCATCCGCGGGTGGTCTCTTCCTCTAATACGGGCGATGTTCACCTCTGGCACCCGCACAATTACTCGTCTACCATGCCATGGATAGCTCCAGAAAAGCTGCTCTGGGAAGACGGGGGGAGCGACCGGGTCGTATCCGTAGCTGCATACCAGGCTTCCGTTTACAAAACTCAATACATTTCGGGACTTATCTTCACGTACAAATCTGGCATCACGAGAAAGATTGGCAGAGCATCCGGTGACTTAACCCGAGCCATCACATGTTCTGATTGTGAAAGATTATCCCTGTTAGAGATTTTTTATGGGAGATATGGTTTACTAAAAATCACTGTAAGTTACCTACTGATGTCGTATTTTTATCACGAGTATATCCATATTGAATGTCGTTGACTGGTTTTTGCCTATATAATTCAGCTCCATTTCAAAGTTCCGACAGCCAGTCACCATTCCTCCGAACCTCAATCACTAGTTTTGTCTTCTTACACCCAAGAGTCCATTAATCGCATCGAAGCGAGCGTTTGCCACGATTACATAGATTTTTCCAACTCCGTTTACAAGCGTTTCCTCGTTGAAAAGAACAGTCACAAAGAAGACGATCGGCCAGAACAAAAGCTGCCAGATAAGGAAGTAATTGGCCTGTGGGGAACCAATTTGGGCGAGCATGGAGCACTCCAGCTGGGTGTCATCTTTGGGAAGAATCGCTAAGCCCACTGGGGCGTTCGGTACTGGATGGGCAACATATTTTGCCCGAGGATCATGCCTGCTCCTGTTGAGATAGAGAATAGTTTGTGATGTGCAAAGGCGGTGGGAGTTTTGGGCTTGATATTTGGATAAGGGGTCAATTTATATCCCAACTTACATTAACATATGGCAATGGTCGCAGACATTCAGGAAAGCAGAACCTAATGGCTCGTTATGGGGAGTGTTCATGACCTACTGTACATGCGACATGTACATGTACCATAATCAAATGTGCATGATGTCTCATTTTGAACTGCTTAGTTCTGCCCCATCTTAAGCTATAAGATGCAGTAACAACAACAACCCCGCCACCAGCCCCCAATTGATATTGTACGCCGAAATATTATGCTTCCACCCGGTGGTATCTCTTATCAGGCCTGCAAAGCTTTTACAGAGACAAGGGAAAGGTTGATATCATGGAGTCATGGATACATACCCGGTGGCTCTACAAGTCCGGATCTGCTTTCTCTTTGATTATGGGATAAAATTTGCTTGGACGACGTCGCTTCATGGAGTTGGCAATTTTGCAAACCAAAACAGGTTCTAGCTAAGTTATTGTGCGTCTACTTGATCCGATAAGTTTGTACGGCGAATCTGGCTACAGCTGGGTACTATATTACATTAGACATGACAAGATACTAGCTCGTTAAGACCCACGTACTTTTCGTATATGAGCGATTCTTTAGGGTATATGGATTAAACAGGTTTTAGTTTTTTCCCCAAAAAACAAGTAGATCGAGAGACCGGCTTGTTCTTGATTATCTCACTGGAGAAATGCGGGCTCGTTCATCCAACTATACAGAGCGGCGACGGCCGCTGAAACCGCGGTCACAGGGGCGTAGTTGGCCTTTCTCACTACTAGCTCTGCCTTCATCACTTGTAGACCGGGTTCTCACAGACTTGCTTTCTGCAGACTCCTTTTCCAAAGACTTCCCTTCTCTTTCTATTGACTTATTTTCTATAGACTCCCATTCTTCAGATTCACTTTCTATAGACTCGCTTTCACCACCTATAGACTCGCCTTCATGATCTGTAATTCCGCCTTCATCACCAAAGAAGTCGTCTTCAACATCAACGTCATCATCCGTATAGTTATAGTTATCATTTATACTCCGGAGGTCCATTGATTCAAGCGAGCCGCCTCGAAATCCCTCAACTACCTGGACGACTCTGCTGTTCAGGCTGCTTGCCTCAGTTTCATGTCCCCTGCGCATTGCTTCGGTGTGCACACTCAATTCTTGAACCTCTACTACTTGGTTCGCGCCATCCTTTTTAACCCTCCACTGCGTCCATGTTATCTGCCACAATTCTCTATGGAATTCGAGAATACGGCTTGGAAGAAGCATCGACAGAAAACCCTTGGTGCTTTTGGCAGCATTCACTGTCCGCTGCCTGAAAGGGCCAAAGGCAACGTACAACGAAAGACCTATGCACAGGGCAGAAATGGGGAAAATATAGGCAAAAATCATCCCAATTGTCACTTCACCCTGTCCAAACTCTGCAGCGTTGATGCCGAAGATCGAAGCAAGTGTGGAGAGCGGCAGGAAGAGGATGGTGACCACGGTAAATAGCATGATTGAACGACTCTGATTCGTGCTTTCTTCGGTCAGCTTGCGAGAATACCGCGCCTCTGAAATGCCTGCTTGTTGTTGCTTCAGCTGTAGTAATTGCAGAATTTCATCTGTTACTGCTTTGGCTCTGACAGAAAGCTCCCGAACGGACCTCTTTCGTTCCCGAGTACGTAACAAAAGTCCACTAGGATTCAAGGATTTTGAGGCGTTTGGTACAGGCCGATATTGTGAGCTTGATGTTTTCATGAGTTTGAACGTCTCAATCTGGCCGTCCAGTACCTTTTCGATCATTTGGAGCTCCTCAGCTATGTCCTTTGCCTCCTCTAGCATTTTGAACTCATCAGTCGTATCAAAAAGAGAGTCGTTCAGGTCTACATTCTTCTGCTCTTCAACTTTCGACCACAAAGTCTTCAAGCATAACGTTTGCCGCTCCATCAACAAACCGATGGAATGACTAAACCAATCGAGGAACTTGTGGCGTGCTTTGACGATGCTTGACGGCTGCAGCATGCTCGAAGAGCATTGGTTGAGTATGAAGTTCGCCAGCGTAAATGCCGACGCCATGCTTTCCCGCCTGCGTGGCCGCGCTAATAAACTCATAATCTTTTCTCGCACATCAAGGGGATCTCGTAAACCATCGTTGTGGCGCCATGTCGTTGGGAAGCACGTCAAGATTGTGTTGTCACCGATAATCCAGAGCCAACATTGATCAACCACGAGAATAGGCGGTTCAAGATCCCACTCCGAAGGTTGGCTATTGCTTTCAACGCCAACGAACCTGTCCCAGCCGTATCTTGCAGTGACCTGGTCATAATCCCGCGCTTGTGTGTCTTGCAAATACGGATGGAAAGATTGGTCCAGGGTACGTCGGATGTGAAGGGGCGATTTGCATAAAAGATAGCGTCGAAGCATAAGTTCATCGAAATAGCAACCGTTTGCATTCAGATGAGCGAGCATCTCCGTCGCCGTATTGGAATCAAATTCCCAATCCGACTTGTTCTTCTCCACATCGCGGACAATATGTCTCATATAGGCAGCAGCGACGATTCTTTCCCAATGGAGATATGGTAAGTATGCCACCAGGGTAGTTGGTGTTGGATGATCTTGTCTCTTGCTCACCACGACGCCGGCGTATGGCTTCATAGATCTGCCTCGGATCGGGTTTTGGGGAATTTTATTGTGGCGAAGTTTCCAATAATCCGGATGGAGTATTTCAGAGCGTGCATCTTCTATCCAGCCATCTTCTAAATCTTGTGGTTTATGGTATGCTTCCAATATCCGGAGTAGTACTTCCTCTGCCCATGCCATGTTATTAATTGGAAGATGTATCCACCGGATGCCAGGGCAGTCATTAGCAGTAATGTCCTGCTCCTCAGGTTGACGAGACGTTTGACAGAACTCCGTCCAAGCGACCTCCCTGGCCCGGAAAGCTTTGCCATCTAACATATCATCTATCGAGTAAAATTGCTCGTCATATGGTCGTTCCTCGTTTTCTCTTGGCGCTGACAATTTGAAATAAACGATGGTCCCTTTTGCTTTGTCAGCGCGGTTTGCCGTGAGATCTTGCCCCAGATATCGGGCTTTCAGCTGGTTGAATTGGTCTTCTGATAGATTCCTATCTTTTTGGAGTTCTCTAAGCTCAGCCTCGAAAGAGATTTGGAATTCCCTGTATTTTGATGCTGGAGAATCATGCTCTGGCAAAGATGGTGTGACCCGAGCCTCAGGATCAAGATGATGTTTTCGTGTATTGGGTCGCAAGCGTGGTATAACACGGCTGATTGAGGGAGCCATGAGTGATCTGTGTTCGCGCAAAGTGGGAGCTAGGATCTTGCGAATCGGATGTAGGAAAATTCCGATCCACGACGAAGGGATTTGAAGAACCTGAGTAATTCGGTTGACTTCAAGGCTGATATAACCTTCTTCAGCCTTGCATCATGCGGGGTAAGTAATGGAGATGTAGCTTTGCTGATAAGACAAGGCTCGATGGTGCCGGCACATCATGGCAATTATTTATGACGGCAGCGGGCATTATTGGCCATGGACGGGCGGAAAAAAGCAAGAGGGAAAAATCAGACAAATCGGACAGTGGCTTCGGAGGCGCTGGAAACGGGGGCTGGACTTTTAGCACTAGACCAGAATCATTCGCACCCCGCATGTACAAGGTACTTCAATGAAAGAGCAATGGTGTATGCAGATGAGGATATCAAAATAATTCTCGTGAAGCACTGTAGAGTTGAAACTTGCTGCTTGATCCCAATATCGCGATGTCATGATGTTCGGGGCAGATTCAACGCAGAAAGCAGCAGCACTTTGACTTATCGTCAAAAGTGGTTGCATTGAGACGTGCATCTTGCAACCCACTCCAGGTTAAGTGGCAACCCCGTGTTCACATCTTGGCTGATAACTTCGATAAATAAAATAACAGAAAATATGAAAGGATATTTTCCCAGTGTTGTTTTTGGGAAGTTGAGATCCATTTCTTACCCACTACAGTTGTGATGTTATCTTGGGATCCTAGAAGCTTCCCAGAGACGTCTAGTTTAGATGAACAGAGTCATAGACAGCTGATTGAGATTGAGGCGCATGTGGTTCAACATTTGCCTGTATAAATCTCATTTATTGACTTATCAAAGCAAATAATATACGCACCGCTAAGCGGCGTCCAAAGGGAACATATCTGGAGGGCAGACGGCGATTCAGATTCACCACTCGTACTGAGCCGTACATGCCACAGCCACATCCAGACTAAGCCTTCAGGCTTCAAGGAATCTGCAAGCTGCAACCTGAGGCGCTCTTATGCATACCACTGATATATCATGCAGTGATACCAGGTGCGAAGTAATCTTGGCACAGAGCACAGTCCAGGGTGTCACGTCAAATACATTTATTCGGTAAATTATGGCTAGATACGTGGCGGTGTATGCGTGGAAGCGGCGTCTGTGCCTTTTGAAACGGGGTTTGCAGATATTTGCAACCTTTTTTCGGTCGCATTATGGATAAAAAGTAGTATGACATGTGGCATGAGAGGGGAAGCTGATTGCTCGCAGGCGGTGAGAGATTTTCGCAAGCTTTCTTTTTAGATGATTTATAAAGTTTTTTGGGGCTGGGATGGGGCGATCGTAATCAATTGAGGAGAAATAGAGATAGAGCCGAGAGGGGAGGGAGAATTACTCCGTCAAAAAAAAAAAAAAAAAGAACAAAAAGAACGTGAACATGAGCATATGTACGGGGTAATGTGCGTGCCGAATGTATATGTCGGAATATACCTGTTTCTTCTGTTCATTCCGACGTCATGATATTTGCTGATATTTGGTGATTGGGGGCTGTTTTCGCGCTTTCTTCGGCGACGCAAGCAGGCATGCGACAACTGGCATGCATGGATGATGAGACCTTGACTCCAGATGAGGCTGTGCAAAAGAAGACCACTTGGTTAGTTTCTGAGTTTATTATGCTAGTGTTGGTTACCCGATGGTGAGTGGCTTTGGGTAAGTTTTGCAAGTCTGGTTCTGGCTGGGGGTCTCGCCGTGGTGGTTGGACAGAAGTTCAAAGTAACAGCGCCAGCTACCAGTATTTGCCCGTCTGATATTCCCCAAGTTTCAGGTCTCCGAATAAGAACAACGATGGCGAAAAGGTGAAGAATAAGAAGGATCTTCCGTAGACGGCGTAGTTGCAGCGGCAAAAAGCAAAATACAGCGTCAACCCTCATATATGGAAGCTAGCCGCCGCCCGTCATTATCCCCCCTGTTCTGTCCTGTTCTCCCGCAGCCTTCCGTGAGACTTTTAAGTTATTTTCTCATATCTAGACTTCTTGTCGTGTCTAGTCAGACAGGCTGTCAGGCTCTCACTGCCACACTCCATCGAGGAATCAATCGTTTGTTCTGTCTGGACTGACGCAGCCCAGGCCCGAGCTATCCAACCCAACCCAATCCCCAACCTCCTCCTCCTCGTCCAATCGCCGTGTGTCGCATATTCTGTATTATTATCCATCATCTATCCTGTGTTCCGACGATAACCATTGTGGCCGTTGCGTATCAGGTGCTGTGCTGTATATTCCATATATCGATGTAGGTCTACTACTTCCGTATTTCTTCCCGGGAGATGATAGCATGATGATGCCATGGGGAAGCATCCATGGAGACGATCTGCGGAGACTGGCCCGAAGCTGGTTTCTCTTGGCCTTGTTTGACTTCAAGATGATAATCTATCAAAGAGTAGTCTGGTTAGCTTGTTCTGGGCAAAGAAAACAACAACAACATCAACCGTCTGACAGTCTGACAGTCTGACAGGAACAGTGACAGCGCGTAACTCGGCCAAGTCGCAAGTCCGACAGAGAAGAGAACGAACCTTCGTCAGGCTCATCGCGGATACCCAGATAATAATACGTCCATACGGGTCCTAACCATCTCACAACAATTACCCGCCCCCTGATTGATTGATTCGATTGATTGATTGCGCGGAGACAAACGGGGTTCATCACGCCGAGACCATCAAATAATCCTCGAGGCTGTGTGGGGGAGAGAGCTCTCTCTCTCTCTGGAGTCTGTTGCTGGCATATTCTGTGTGTATCCATAAACTTTGGGTAAATAAAAATAATAATAATAATATGGGTAAGCAAGAAGAAATCAACTAACCCCGTCCTGCTGTTTCATCCATTTCTTTCTTCTTGGTTTGCCCTGTCTCAGAAAACATCTTCAAACATCTCTCTCCATCCCATCCTGTCTGTGTCTGTACATGGTTCTTGTTGCTTTGTTGCTTTTCTTTCCTGGTTCTTGGTTTGTGCCCTAACTCAAACTTCTTCTTCTTCTTCTCTGTTTTGTTTCTTTAACCTTTTGATTATCCTCTGGTTATTCCCATTCTTTTTCCGTCCCTTTCTCCTCATCTCATCTTGACCTTTCTATTCCTCTTTATTAAATTACTTATATCTATTTATTATACTGGCCCTTTGCTACTCCGCATGTCTACCTTGTACTCAATGTCCCCTCTGCTGCACCGTCTTCCTGACCACCCCATGATTATTACCGCTATTCCGCTGTGGCTTGTCTCTGCCTAATAATATTTCTGTTCCTCGTCTTTGCGACCTCTTTACACTAACCTCTACTTCCGCCCTGTGGCTGGGGCCTCTGTCTGCCTTCGCCGCCTGCGATCAACTATTCGTCGTCTTCTATAGCCACCCGTCTCTATTCAGCTTTCCGTCGCCATTCGGGCACCTTCTCCATGCCGCGCTTCAACTCCAGTGCGGACGGCAATGGCTATCCCACCGAGCATACCGGCCTGCTGGGCAATGTCTCTGACGAACAACCTTCCGGCAACTTCCTGAGCCGCGCCCTACACCCCCATCGCAGCCGCCCATGGGTATACTACCCGTCCCAAGCAGCCCGTCTGACCTATGGAACCCTCGTCAGCAACTATATCAATCTCTTGCTCGTCTTTGTGCCTTTGGGCATGGTCTCCGGCAAAGTGGGCTGGTCCGCAACCACCACCTTTGTCCTCAACTTCCTCGCGATCATTCCCCTGGCTTCGTTGATGGGCTTTGCGACAGAGGAGCTATCTAGGGATTTGGGAGAAACTCTGGGTGGTCTGCTAAATGCAACTTTTGGAAATGCAGTGGAGCTTATCGTACGTGATGTGCATTTTTATTTTTTTAATAATTCACCTTTTTTCCCCGCCATATTGCTTTTTCCCTGCCTATCGCATACAATTGCATAGCTAACAACGTTTATACCGGGAATAGGTTAGCATTATTGCGCTCAAGGATAACGAGATTCGAGTTGTGCAGGCCAGTATGCTGGGCAGCATCCTCTCCAATATTTTGCTGGTGCTGGGCTGCTGCTTCTTAATAGGCGGCCTGCGCCACCACGAACAGACCTTCAACTCGACCGTGGCTTCGACCATGTCGTCGCTTATGGCCGTGGCGTCTGCATCGCTGATCATCCCAGCCACGCTGTATGCCGCCTTGACCAATTCCAAGGCCGATTCGCGCGGCAACATCTTGATTCTGTCTCATGGCACCGCCGTCATCTTGCTTATCCTCTACATCACCTTCCTTTACTTCCAGCTCCGGACACATTCGGATCTGTTCGAAGCCGAGAGCGAAGACAGCGATGCTGAAAATGGCAATGCTAGGCGTCGCCGACGGATAAAACTCACTCCCTGGGCTGCTTCTATTGTCTTGCTTATCGTCACTATTTTGGTTGCCATCTGCGCTGAGTTCCTCGTCGGCAGCATCGACAGTATTGTGGAGGCCACAAATATCAGCAAGACGTTCATTGGTCTCATCTTAATCCCGATTGTGGGCAACGCTGCGGAACACGTCACTGCCATCGTGGTCGCGTACAAGAACAAGATGGACCTGGCCATTGGTGTTGCTGTCGGCAGCAGTTTGCAAATTGCCCTTTTCGTCACTCCGTTCATGGTTATCCTGGGCTGGATAATGGACAAGGACATGACCCTACACTTCCACACGTTTGAGACTGTGGCTTTCTTTTTGTCCCAACTGGTCGTGACCCTACTTATCCAGGATGGAAAATCAAATTATCTTGAGGGTGCCATGTGTCTTGGATTGTAAGTTCACCCACAGTATTGTTTTCAGGCATCATTTCATTCTGACCTTGTGCCCTTAGGTATGTCATCATCGGCCTCGCATTCTACGTCTACCCAGACGATGCGCAGGATATCGGCGGCTTCATCTCCAGTATCACTGGCATGACTACTGGATCTTCTTGATTTGATTTGATATTTGATTGATTAATTCATAGATATGAATAATCTTCTTTTCTACATGCCCTCTTTCTTCTCTCTTCTTAGGGCCATTTAGTTCAACTATCCTGTCATCTCCCACTTATCCTCTGAACATCTACCCGACCTCGAACAACTCACCACATCATTCCCTCTTTGTCGTTTCGCAATATACACACAGCTCGCTTCGTCTCCTTTGTCCTATGTGCTCAATATCAGTTCAGATACGATTCGATAACGACCTTGGATATGCCCTTCTCACTGCCCCTTCAATTTATCTATCCTAGCAAATACCACGGCAAGGCTAACCCCATACCCCTACTAGCCCTCTCTCACTCCAACCGCGATTTTCATATCCTCACGTCCCGCCATCTCTCAAATGCGGACTTCAATGCCACCAGCTCTTCTATGAGTTGGTCTCATGGCTGCCCGCGTTTTTTCAACTCATTCCAGCCCATATCCTCTTCCTACTATTTCCTCTTGCTGTTTCTCCCTGAGAGATTCTTATCAGCTGCTTGATCTTCGTCTCCCTGTATATGCTACTTTTTGTAAGATTGGCTTCTCTTTCCTCTGTACATGTACATAGCTTTAACGTAGGGTATACAAAAGCGGGGTTGGAAAATTCCCGTTTTCTTTGCTCTGTTCATAGTTTCGATTCCTTACAATGTCCTACAGTCGAAACCAAGTCTTAGTCCTGGTATATGGATAATTTTGCTCTCTTTATATCTTCTGGATAACGAACATTTGAGATGCTGAATCGACTTCAATTCATATCTTCAAGGTCCTGTCTCCTGGCCACTTAATTTCTTGGCATTCTCGGCCAGTTCGATGTCACGTGGAATGTGCTTGGCGGCCATTCCTGATTTGGAATAGCGTCTCTTCCAATATCAAATCCGCCGACTTGCAATTAAATCCCAAGCAAGTTAATGACTCAATCTCTATACCAACCTCGCAACCCGCAATCCCAGGGGGTCTCAATTGAGTTGCCCTAATTCGCATATAGCATTGCCCGCTGATACTGATTGGGGTGGCTGTGTTGTGAACCGCTCTCCTCAATTCAGACTGTGGGAGCTCGGTAGCCTTTTTTTTTTCCGGCACCAAAGAGGCCGCTTTGAGGAATCATAGGACGGAGAAGAATTGACCAATACACCTTGAGCAAAGAGACACGGCTTTTCTCGAATACCTGTCCCGGAACAAAACCGCGAAGCAATACGGGGACAGGATCTTGAAATTGAATTGAACTTCTTGCCCGCGCAACCCGCCAAAACGAAACCAAACCCCGACGGACGGAGAAGAAGGAAACAAACGAACCAACCAGGGAAGGAATTGCAGGAGTGATATATAAAGAAAATTTACCGCAACAATGCCACCGCGCCTTACCGTTCTTCCGACCACCCGGAACCTCCTCCGCCCCTCCGCGCCCGCCCACCAATGTACCGCATCCAGATCAGCACCCTCATCTTCCAGCGGTAGCAGCAAGAACAATGCCACCCGCCCCCTCTCAACAATAACCTCCGGAGCCAGGAGGAGTCATCTCCCCCTCCGCCCCGCTTGCACATCCGTGCTGACCTACCGCTCTTCGTCTTCCTCTTCCAAGGATGCCAAGTCCGGAGCTAGTGCCGGTGCTGTGGGTGAGCAGGAGAAGGAGCAGGTCCCGGGGGAGCCAAGGAAAATTGTAGATGAGAAGGGTGAGGTTGTTGCGGAGGGGTCGGCCAAGGATGCGCTTGGTCATGTCAGTGAGGAGGCGGCGGAGATGGCAGAGATTATGGGGCGTGGGAGGGATAAGGCGGAGTGCGGAGAGGTGGGCGGGCCGGAGTTGCAGCAGGGGAGTATGGTTGGGGATGTATGTTGATTTCTTTTGTCTCCTTTTTCTAAAATGGATTCTTGAAATTCTGTAGGTTTATGCTTAACAAATACTGATCGATTCTGCGTGCGCTTTTTACAGATTCTGAAGCGGGACGAAGACGCCTTGAAGAATGCCCCCAAGGTTCTGCGTGATCAGATGAAGTCTACTTCTTCGTGGCCATCTGGCTCGCGCTCCTACTCCACGTCTACCCAACCGCAACCGCAACCGACCGCGAAATCCCCCTATTCCCTCGTGGAGATCAAAGGGAAACTCGAAGCCTACCACCGCGCCGCTGAGGAGGAAAAGGTCAAAGCCCTCATTGATGCCACCGAATTTTCCCTCGCTCACTACCAAAGCCACGTTGCTGTCGGGAAGCTTATTGAGCGCATATCAAAATTGCCGCCATCACCTCCTGCGGGCGCTGCCAGCCCGCAAAAGCAAGGAAAGGGACCCGAGCAAAGCGAAGGGAAACTCGAGGCAATTCAACGTGCCGCCAAATTGGCACTTAATAAACGGAATACCGACATGCTCAACAGTGAACTCGGCGAGATAATCAAGGAGCGCCTTGAGCAACGGTTGAAGGAAGGGATCCCTGAGGGCCTTAAATACCCTGTGCCCGAAAACTTGCCCAGATCGGAGAACCTAAAACACCGCTACGATCCCATGATCGACCAGTTTACGAAGATGATTATGCGGCATGGCAAGTTGAGTGCTGCGCAGAAGGTGAGTTTTCAAACTAACAAATCTCTATTCCATAAATAGCAACAGAAAACATATATGCTAAACAACACCAGCAAATGAACAAAATCCTCCACAACCTCCGCTCCGCCCCCTCGCCCAACCCAGATCCAACCCGCCCCCTCCTTCCCTCCCCGCCAGCCCCGCAACTCCCCCTAAACCCCATCGTCTACCTAACCACTGTCGTCGACTCTGTCGCGCCACTGCTGCGCATCAAGCAACAACCAGGCGCCGCCGGTGGTGGCCGCGCGCTACCCATCCCGCTTCCACTGGCGGAGCGCCAGCGCCGTCGGACGGCTATCAAGTGGATTATTGACGCGTCGGCTAAGAGGAAGGATGCGGCGCTGGCCAATCGCATTTCGCAGGAGATTATTGCGGTTGCGGAGGGAAAGAGTTCGGCGTGGGAGAAGAGGGCCATGGTGCATAAGCAGGGTATGGTTGCTAGAGCGAATATTAAGGCGTTGGGGAGGAAGATGAAGGGGAAGAAATAAGTGTTTTGTTTTGTAGATGGTTTGGGATTCGGGTTTGGATGGATGCCTTTTCCTTTTTTTCCGTTGAGATGTGTATAGGATAAATGGGGTGGATTGTACGTACTCTTTTCATTTTCACATACATATAAATCTAAGATTGTTTGCTTTCCATATGTCACGATCACCGAGCAGGATTTTCCGAAATCAAATGAATTTTATCTCATTGAAAAAGCCATGTTTTGGTATTTCGTAAGTAAGGGCCAGTAAACGCATGATCGGTTTATGCTTGAGAGCACTTAGTTACAAATAGTATATCATGAAGCAAATACAGAATAAAGGCAGGATAATGAATGGAAGAAGACCCAGAGCTTGAGCAGCTACATGCTGACATGTGAGCTGGAACCACTGCACTAAAAAGGATCAATCCCCCTGGGCGGGGTGTCAGATGGTGGTTTTATACGTCTGACATGAGAGGAAGCAAATGGTTATATTAGGTTGGTAGACCGAGTACGGCACCAGGCACCACCACTTCCCCATCGCTGTCTTTAACCTGTGTTCTCAACCTAATCAAAGCAAGAATATCAGGCATGCTAGCGGCGAGCCCAGCATTTGCATAGTCATATTTGGTACTACTGCCAGAGCTGAACCTCCCGCTCAAGCTTCCATACAAAAGGCCGCACACCTTACCCTCCAGGTCGATGAGGATAGAGCCAGAGTCCCCACCATCTGAAAAGGAATGTTGTTCATATTCTGCTCGTCTCTTTGTTTTGCTCATGATCACAAATTCCTCGGTGTAGTCCTTGGAAAGGGTAATTGGCCTGCCGGCATGGTCGTATAGTTCTGAATCCCGCCCTCTCCAGTTACAACAGGCTAAACCGCCATGGCAGACCCCAGCAGTGACCCCAGATGCGCGTCCCACTTTATAGTAATATCCTTCCTTTTCCAAGCGGCCGAAATCGTCCATGGCCATGTTTTCTGGGGCGATTTGGTGGCCATAATTGGTAGGGCTGTGCTGACTGGGGATAGCAGAGGTCTTGTTGACGCCAAAGAAGTGTTGTGCAGTATCTCTGGTGAGTTCAACAACAGCCCAGTCCATCATGTGTCTCTCAATGATTGCCTTCCAGACGCGGCCAGAACCTTTCCAATTGTGTGTGGCATTTGTTCCAAGGCCTTATGTGTCCGGTCTAGCCGTTCAATTGAAGTGTTGTAGTGCTCAAGAGAAGTTTGTACACTTGCCTTTGGCTCTTCTCCGATTAGGTTGCGCTGTTTAACTGTGGCTGACAATTTTGAAATGACTTTGCGCGTAGTCTCCAATCTCTTTTCAACTTGATCTAATGTAGGCCGTACATCCACTTCCGCGGGAGATTGTATGGTAATTTCCCTCTTTAGCGGTCGTGACATGGGAGAACAACCAAAACGATCCAATTCCTTGAGGAATCCATTCGGAACGAATTGAGGGTCGCAGGGTCGGACGACGCGATAATTTGTTAGAAAACCCTGATGAACGGTCCCATTTTGGGTTAGAGTAAAATATCCGCCCACTTTCTACGGGAATGCCAACTGAATATCCCATTTTTGGGGTGGCCGGGGAATCCATTCTATCCAAGATAGAGACACCCGAAGACAGCATACTTAGATCCCCGGACAAAAATTCGACCTCCACGCCGTTCAACTCTCCGTGCTGGGCGACCTCGGACCGGATTTTGGCCTGTAGGCTATGCCAGTTCGCAAAACGTCTGAGGTTCAACGATCACCACAAAAGCGGGGAGAGCTGTAGGTTCGGTTCGGCCTATACTGAACGGGCATACGACCTTCCAGTGCGTCTTTAGCCTTTCATGGACAACATCAACAATGCGACCTTTTGCCCGTTCGTAAGACTTGATGATTTCGTGATCAGGACGAAGCGGAAATAAGGACGGGTAGAAGCACAAGTCGCGATTGCAAATTTCAACATGCATGTCGAGGATATTCTGGATTTGGAAAAGCTGGGAAAACTCGTCTCTCGCAGGACTCAGCTCCTTTGGTGTGTAGTCATCAGCCCTCAACCACACAAGTAAAAGATTCACTGGAGGTGTTCCCCCAGGATAATGTCGTTTCGAGGCCACGTATGGGAGGAAGTCTGCAGTTTTTGGAAATCCATGCTTGTCGAGTATCTTGCGTACTTCATCTTCGAGCGGACGAAGGCGTTCTTGAAGATGGGGTGCATCCTCTAAATCCAGAGGCCAAGGTGAAGTATTGGGGAGGGTCGTTGAACGATAAGGGTCAGAACGGTAGATATAATTCTCAATGGTCATGTCGCCTTCCGTCTCGTCAGACTCGCGCATTGCTCTACGCCGCTTCCTAGGAGAATCAAGCGGAGTCGGGAGCTCATGACCAGCGAGCAACGGGGAGGTCCCCTCCATCCTGGAGGACTTGAGGATAAAATCTTGAGACTGACAAACGCCTTCAGGAAAGAAAGAGGGGATGCATAGCAGTAAAGTCGAGTAGTCTCAAAACACTCAAGTTATAAAGAAGTCCGGCACTTTTCCTTTAATAGATAACCACTCCTCAGCGGATGTGGGTAGAAGAAGGATATAAGCTTTCATGAAAGGCTTTTGCTTTTGTGAAGCGAGTATCGTGCGTTAATTCTGTCAAAATGGTCAGATTATCTGCCCGTGACCTAAAACAATAACAATGGAGATGTTCATTCTACCCCCAAGGTGTGTGTTCTGGCTATTGTCATCGCATTTGTGTTCTATGATAAGTGTGTGTGTGTAGGTGCGATAATGGATAATATGCCTGTAGCAGTGTAGGACATTCTATGTGCCCTCAACCTATGTGGCTGGAGCCTGCCTGCCAGTAAACTCACCTTGAGTTCTGGTAGAGTTCAAACCTTGGCGATGTTTGAAAGCCGAAGTATGTTCGAGCTATATATTCTGACGTTTGTTATTCAGCACCGAGTCCAGAGCCGTTATTGACAGACCTGTATTTGAGGTGGCTAGCAACCTTGGAAGGAAGTTGTACATGTAAATGCTAAAAAACTCTATGCGCTGTTTAAGTTTCGCGGTCGTCGAATTTGCTAGTGTCAATCCCACCAGACCTCAGATTAACCATCCGCAATGGAAATTCTCGTCAAGGATCTCTCAATTAAACAGAAAAAGACACGTTCAGGTACGTAAGCACGTGGGAACGTCAATTGTAGCACGTTTTTGCGCTCAATTAGAGCGTAGAGAGCTTCATAACCTCTAAAGATGAACGTGGTTGTATTGGTGTAAGTTAGCTGCGCTATCTAATAATGGGTGTCTCTGGCGAGTTCGACGAAAGCCCAATCCATATGCGTTTTCCAATGCCTGCATCCTGCATTACCAGATGTGGCTAGGACCTTTCCCATTTCAAGTAGTGTCTCTTGAAGGTCCTTACGCTTTCTTTCTAAGTTGTCAAGTGCAAATTTATAGCATTCGAGGACTTGTTTCTTGGAGTCGAATATTTAGAATTTTTTCGACTACACTTGAATGCTCCATTAGTATTTCCGTACATTCTTCATGCAACTTTCCACCTGGGATAAGGTAGCGTCCGTGCCAACCAGTGCTGGACAGTCTATCCTGATATCCCTCTCCGGGCTGAGACGTAGAAGAATAGTCGTGGCGATCTAGTTCTTTGAGAAATTCGCGAGGTCGTCCGTGCCAACTTAGATTCCGAAAGCAGAACCGGCACTAGTTTGTTCGAAAGACCCGTCCGCGACGAATGTTCCCATTCTGGGTTAGAGTAAAGTATTCGCCAAACGTTAAACACTACCTCCCCTGGTGCCGATATACCAATAGAATATCCCATGATACGCTGTCGACGTGGCAAGTTCTGTCCCTAACCTCTTAAACATTGCCCTCCATAAGGCTGAAGTAAACTTCGGATAGCGGTCGCTGATGATTTTCTTAGGGAGTCCCGAGTCGGCTATCAGTAGCCTGCCAACTAACTCCTTCCCCCAGTCCTCGGCTGTATAGTCCTCCAACCCCGGTATCACCATTTGCTGGTTTGTTAAGGCACCCATCGACTCTAGTATATCCAACATAGTTAGGCCAGGAGAGCGCAGAGACATATCTCCCCGTAGAAACTCAACATCCATGTGATTGGGATGCGCATAATGCGAGATCTTGACTTGAATTCGGCTCCGAATACCAAGGCCAGGCTGGCGGTTCGGGAACAAGCGTTGGAACGATGGGAATCGCAGGCGCAGATAAATGCTTTTATAGTCATGCTTCCCTTAATTTGTTCGACGTCGCGAAAGATGTCACGATTTTGCGTTACATGTGCAAACGAAGACAGCACCCTTGTAGATAAGGATCCAAGATCCTCGAATATTTATTAACCCATATAGGCGTAGCGGCCCTTACTATAGAGGGCTAGTCTATGAAGGATGAGAAAAGTTGTCTTTTTCGTGAGTTGATATATACAGGGAACAGACAATGTCTGTATATAGATCAGTAGTGAAATCGACACAATCACCTCTTTTTTGGGTGAAGAAGACGGACGGCGATATGACGCCAACTGTGAATAATGATTGCAATGAGTCAGCTGGTCCAATCCGGGGTTTAAAACCAGGTGAAGCTTTCGGGAGCTACGGCGGATCCCGTCTGCCGGTAAATGGTGCATAATCAAGTTTCTGAGCTGCAATCCAAGGTGGGGGTTTTCTCTTTTGTTGCCACAGTATTCACCCATTACACTGGGCTTTCATATGACCTTTCTTACCTAGATAGCTAGATAGCAATCTGCATCACTTCAGCACGGATAGTTCGTAGCATCCAAGTTTTTTGTTGGGATTTGTTTGGTTCTTGAGTATGAGACATGACTAGTGTGTGAGCTTAGAAGCAAGTACATACACTAGAAGTATCCTGCTGCTCACAGGTCTCATTGTACTTACTATGTTACCAGTAGTATTTTGAGGAATGGAAATTCGAGCTCCCCCTCGAGTGGCGAGGTCCCGCTGCTGTCAAGTAAACCAACAATCAAGAAAATATAACTGTGCGAATGGTATAAATAATAAAGTTCTGTTGTGCAACAATGCAGCTAACTTCGGCGACCTTGATTAATATCGGGTATATACAGGTTGCACGCTGCATGGATAGGGGTCATGTCTGATGCCCGCTATTCGGCGCCGAGACGGAACAACAGATAATCCGCGCTATCTGCTGACTTGCCGAATTCTCATAAGGTGAACGTTGTTGATTGGTGTAAGCTAGCTAGGTTGTGGGAAACTAATGAAGGTGTGTGGGGCACGTGACTAGGGCTGCCGTGGCATAACCCCAACA